>PVHX01023632.1:11828-25473 GCA_004024805.1 Geosciurus inauris
ACAGGGGTGTAAGGGGGGAGGGGGCATGGGGACAGCAAGGGTGGTGGAATATGATGGTCATAATAACCCTAACTTTATGTATGACTGCATATATGTTGTGATTCTATACAACTTACAACTAGAGAATTGATATGTTATCCTCTATCTATGTACAATGAATCAATTTACACTGTTAACATGTAAGCCTAAATAAAACAAATAAAAAAAAGAAAAATAAATAAATAAAATAAAATAAAAAGAACAAAAAAAATTTTAAAGAATTACATTATAATTCAAAAAAAAAAAAAGAATTTTTAGGGGACAAGTGTACCATTCACTGACATACTTGAAATATTTCTAGAGAGTCATGAAACCAGGTTACCACCATGTGGTGGGTGCATCTTATTCACACAAGTAGATTTTGCGTTAAGAAGAGAGGAAGTGAGTAACAGGAAAGGGTAAAATGTGTCAAATATCAAATGTTATATTGAGGTTCCCTATAGATGCTTATACATGTGACAAACCAAAATCCAAGTTACTCCATTTGTTTGGCAGAAATGAGTCAAGACTACCTTTCCAGACTGCAACCAATTCTTCATTTTCTGTGCCCATTCCATCTCAGTATGGCTTTTAGAAATATGCATGATGATAGTAAGCATACAGGATTTTAATGATTTGCTTAGCTGTTTTTCTCCTTTCTTTATCTGTGAGATGTTGACAAAATTGTTCCTTTCATAATTGTTTTCCTAGTTTTTGTTGAAAACACCCAAGAGACATCATATACTGAGTAATTTAAATTCAGTTTATTTATTGAGCATTTAAACTTTTAAAAATTTACCATTGTAAGCCAGGCACAGTGGCTCATGCCTGTAATCCCAACACTTTGGGTGGCTGAGACAGAAGAATCACGAGTTCAAAGCCAGCCTCAGCAATGGTGAGGCACTAAGCAACTCAGTGAGACCCTGTCTCTAAATAAAACACAAGATAGGGCTGGGGATGTGGCTCAGTGGTCGAGTACCTCTGAGTTCAATTCCTGGTGCAAAAAAAAAAAAAAAAATACCCATTGTATTCATTAGAGTGAGAATTTTGAGTGAACAGCATTTCAAATATTATCTATCAACTGCATTTATATCTCCTTTGTTTTTCCAAAGAATTTGAAATGTAGACCAACATAAATCAATATGCTAGTGAATTTCAGTTCAGTTATTGTTATGTACATTTGCGTTCACTTCCTCATACTAATTTCACATCACTAACTTTTCTCTGATGTTCTAAGTAGAAAATAAATATGAAATAAATTAATATGTTTTTCTGAATTTATTATTTAAATATTCTACTTACTTTATTACTAAGTAAGTAAAATTACATTTAAATTTTATGGCCTAATATGTATTGTTTTAGATCTAAAAGGAAATAGTCAAATAAAATCCTAAATGAAAAAATCAATATACAGTCCTGCTCTTTAAATTTTAGTTTGACTTTAATTAATACTTTGAATATTTTCCTTGTTCCCTGATTGCAAAATTATTTGCCAGACTGTTATTTAAGCCCTGAAATGTGCTGCCAGTCTCAAATTTTAAAAGTCTGGATTCCCTATTGTGAAACTGATAGGCCAGACAGATTCTTCAAATCCATTTTCCCACATATATTCTGACCCACATTTTAGACACAAGCCAGATCACAGGAGAAGACAATGGGTTTGGAAATATTAGGGATTATGAATTTCTGTCCCTCTCAAATTCATGTTAACTCCCAAAGTGATGGTGTGTGGAGATTTCATCTTTGAGTGATAATTGGGTTTTGATGAGTTCATCACTATGAGGCCCCTGTTTTAAGATTAGTGCCCTTAAAAGAGGAGGACGAGACATCAGATCTGGATCTCTCCATATGCATAGAAAGAGGCCATTTGAGCATACTGCAAGAGAGCAGCAGCTTACAGGCCAAGAGAAGAAGCTGAAGAATGAAGTCTATCTTGCTGGCACTTGATCTTGGTTGGACTTTTCAGTCCCAGAAACTGGAATAAATGTCTATAGTTTAAGCCACCCATTCTATGTAATTATTTTTATGGTCATGCAGTAACATCAGGACAATGTCTTAAACTCGTATTATCCACTTTGTATTAATAGAATATAATCTCACAGCACTTGAAAAGTTTGCTCCAATATGACTTTGTTCTCTCCACAAACCTTATGCTATAATTGTCATATAAAATAAGCCTTTACACATTATAAATCCATCAATGTGGTTTAATAATATTTCTCTATTCTGTTTCTTTTAAAATTTGGTGGAAAAAAGAGTTGCAAGTAAAAATGCATTGCCTGTAGTGACCTTGCCTGTGAGACTCTGTATTTGTGCCTGTGGTGTATGTGTAAATTGGGTTACTGTCTAATGCCATTCATAACAGACTACAGATACATTTCAATATTTCTTGCTAAGCATGTAACTGGAGACAGTTTCTTTCAGATTTTGTTTATCTGGGAATGTCATATTTTCTTCTTCATTTTTTGAAGATAGTTTTGTTGTACATAGAATTCTTGTTTGGCATTCTTTTTCTTCCAGCCTGTGAATATGTTATTGTGCTGCCTTTAGCCACCATGGTTTTTGATAAGCCAGTGGCTAATCTTACAAAGGATCCCTTGTATGTGATCAGATTCTTTTCCTTTGCTGCTTTTAAGATTCCTTCTTTGTAATTTGACTTTATAAAGTTTGACTGTGATGTGTTTAGTTACAAGTCTTTAAGTTTATCCTACTTGGAGTTTACTGTACTTTTTGAATGTGTCAATTAACATTGCTCCACAACTCTGGGGAGTTTTTCTGGATGTCCTTTCTGCCTATTTGTTTAGTTCTCCTTTTTCTCTTTTCTAAGACTCCTAATATCCACTGGTTAGCAACTTGCTGATGCCTCACAGGTCTTTGAGGCTCTGTGCATCTTTTTTTTCTGTTAGAATAGATAATCTTGATTGATTGATAAGTAATTTGTTTATTCTTTCTTCTGTCCATTTAGATATGCTTTTAAATTCTTGTTATGGTTTGGATCTGGAATGTTCCCCCAAAACTCACATATTGAAAGTACAGTCCCCAGTGAAGTGTGGTTCAAGGGGGTAGGGGTTTTCAGGTGATAATTACATCTTGAGAGCTCTGACTTCATCAAATGGATTAATCTACTAAAGGCTGAATGGACTCTTGGGAGGTGGCACCTACTTGGGGTGAGGTACTAGGGCTGTGTCCTGGAAATGTTTTTCTTGTCCCCAGCCCCAATCCCCATCTCTCAATCTCTCCCTCTCTCCCCCCACCCTCTACTTCCTGGATACCAGAAGTTGAACAACATTCTTCCCCATGTCCTTGTGCCTTGATGCTTTGGCCTTGGAGCCAGCTGACCATGGACTGAACCTCTGAAACCATGAGCCAAAATAAATCTTTTCTCCTCCAAGTTGTTCTTGTCAGGTGTTTTGGTCACAGTGAGGTAAAACTGTCAAACACAGATTTTTTAATATTTCTCTTCTCACTTCAATTATTGTAGCTTTCAGCTGCAGAATATATTTGCTTATTTTTATAATTTCTGTTTCTTTATTGACATTTCTATTTAGAGAAATAACATTCTCATAATTTCCTTTAAAAGTCATTATATGTAGTTTTCTTTAATTCATTTAAAATATTTATAATAGTTGATTTACAATCTTTGTCTAGTACAAAGTACACTTGGAATTCCTCAGAAACAATTTATACTTCATTTTCTGTGCAGTAGATGTGACTTATTGATTGTACAACTCTTTTGATGATGGTGTCGAAAGTGCACATTTTAAATAATATACAATGGAAATCTGAAATAGTTTCTTCTCATGTTTGTTCATTTAATTCCTAAACTGAAATATTCTGTGAAGTCTGAAATCTTTGTTCATGTGGCCACCATATGCACAGTTGACTATGCTCAGTCAGAGTGGTTATCAACTAATCATTGAACAAAGTTTCCCTTGAAGGTCTTGAACCAAAATGACTCCCACTCTGCTGATGACTTTGTGTGTGTATGTGTGTTAGGCATACCTGAAATGTTCTACCAGGTTACAACAACATTAGCTCTCATTTTCTGTTTACACGAGATCTTATGCAAACAGAAAGTGGGAGCTAACGTGGGTCAGCAACAAGCATCAGCAACTGGGTTTTCTGTCCTTCCATGGATTTGCTCACATTCCTGTATGTGAGCCATCTTCACCTGGAAATGTCAGAGCTCTTCACAGCACCTCTGGATATCTCATTTCACAGATTTTCCTTTTATGCTTTTGCCAAGTTTGTATGTCTCATCTTTTATTGTCTCTTTAGATAGCTGCAATATTAAACCAATGCTGCAGATTTTTTTTCTTTTGACAGAATTCTGTAGATGGTCTCTGGTCTCTAGGTGGGCTCTGAGTCAGACGAAATTAGGACTAGCCCTGAAAATAGGACATTTTTAGAAACCTGGAGAACAGGTCAAATTATAACAATTCTCTGGGGATGGAGATTTTTAAAGAGATTCAAGTCTATCCTATATCCTGCAGTCACTGCTAGACTGCTAATTTTCAAAGCTTGCTTGGTTGCATGACTGATGGCTTTGAAGTTTACCCTGGAGCTAAAAAGAGGATAGGAAGAGAACAAGTTAAAATGCCATAAAATCTGAGATTTCTTCCAAAATTCAATCATTTGCTTAGAGTAAATTCTTCTTGGATTATAACTGCACTTTGGCTAATTACCATTGTTATAAAAAAAGTTCATATTAACAGCTTTTGACAATTTTATTTTTTATGGAAATATGGATTTTGGCATGTTCTTACTCTGCCATTCCTAAAAGTAAAATAGAGTTCAACAGAAAAGAGAAATATATCGGAAGTGTGAAATTAATATTAACACTTTCTAAAAATTTAATTCTTCAATTTATGCTGATAAATGATAAATATGAATACAAAAAATAAGTCATAAAGTCTCTTTTTAGTGATTTAAGTGGGAGAAAATAGAATTTTAAAACTGTATTAGACATAAAAGTATTGATAGTTGGTATCTCTAGTAATAATTCTATTTTAAGAATTTTTCTAGAAACTCTAAAAATAGATATCTATGTGTCTGTACTGGAACAATTATATGAATAAGAATGAGGTAATTTTTTTTCCATGCCTGAGTTAATCTTTAGCTTCAATACCAGTGCTAACAGAAAATGAATTAAAACGCCTTAGAGAGTCATCATAGTTCTGATATAGCGATGTTGAATGATAGAGCAATGTTGAATAAAGAAGTATATAATTGTTCAAGGCTGCTAATCAGTTGTATCACCTACAACATAGATTGAGTATTTTACAAATTTCTATTGAAAATTTTATCTTAAAACTTTTTGGATACCTTGGAAGACCTGTGAATACATATTTTTCTAAAAGGTCTGTTTAGATTATACCTGTGTATATAAAGCTTTCAGTAACGAAAAACTGTCTTTAACTGTCATGCACACTGGTCCTCTTGCATGACTCTGATTGCTTGCCCTGCCATGATTCAATTAACCTGTCATCAAATACTCCAACAAAGGACACCGGGCATTACACATCATAAATGGCCCTCGAGTGAGCTTACTGAACTGTGATAAATGTGTTAGTGGGCTGCGTGTAGAAGGGGAGCTCATAAAGATGCACTTCTCTTCTCCCTTTGTGTTTGGTTACATTCCTCTTGTAATCCAATTCACCATGCTTTCTGGACTCCAACAGGCCCTCTCAGTCAAAACAATTGATCATACCAAAAGCACATTAAAGTCTGGACTGTCATTCTTCAGTCACATTTATTCTCTGACTGCAGGGGAGCCACCAGATGACTATTAACTTAAGCTATACTGAATATTTATGCATGCTTTCTTTAGAATACGTGTTCAAGAACATTTCTTTTCTTTGCTACTAACAGGTATATTAACCTAGCTCTCTAAATATAGGCCATGCCCATTTTTTACTCTGCACTAATTTGCTTGATTAAATTGCTTAATGTTCATATGACATTGTCAGCATTTTGCTTTTTTTTTAATTTGAGATTTCTTTCTCAAGTTCCCTTAATGAAGGCAATGGGTCCAAAGTGTGATAGTGATGGATCACAGTAGATCCTTTAACCTGGTGACTTAGGGTTATTCGAGATCATCTACTCATTGGGGATTCTGCTTGGGTAATATATTTGAAAGGCTGTCTTTTTTTTAAGTTTGAGGAGCTACTTTCTGCTTCATTGTTTTGCTTATGTAAATATAATTAATTCATTAACTGTTGCCAGAAAGCTATGTGACTGATATTAAGTGATTTTTCTACATGGGATCTCAGAGATCATTTTTTTAACTTTCCAATTAAGGACCAATTTACTGCTAATCATAGAACCATCTGTGTGAAAATAAGTGTCCCTCAATCTGAAAAATGAGGAGCTTGTATCTCATATAAGGAAGAACAAAGCAGCCCATACATACCGTGGGCAGAGCCTTCAATGCAGGGTTAACATTTACTATCTGCATTACATTTACTAAGTTTCCTTTCCCAGCCTCAATTTTCTTATCTAAAACTTAGAGATGATGGTATTATTTATACTATAGGTTTCTTGTACAGATAAAATAAAGTGATACACACAAATTTTCTCATGTCCAAACCATTATATAATTTAAAATGTTGACTCAAATGGCATGGGTCCCTTTGTCTTGCTTAAAATACAACCAATCCAGAAACAAACAGCATTTCTTATGAACTATATGAACTGCTCTCCTTTCTCAAAACTTACCCTGATACAAGTTATCCTGCCCATCTTATCTTCTAACATAGGTGCTATATAATCAGTTTGTTTTTCTTCCCCTAGTTTTCTTTGTGAAGATACTCTTAGCTTTCCAGTTGTTCTCTATCACTAATTGGCAGTTGTGGGAACTGGGCCCAGGAACTGATACTCATTTTGGCCAGTATTTGTAAGGCTCCATATACCCTTTTATTAAAGAGATCCCTTCATCTCAATAGTTTTGGATTAACAACACTAAATCAAGATAAGGACTAAAGGTGAAAAAATGATTTTATTATTGTTATTAATGTTGAATATTTCCTGCTGACTACAGAATTTCATATTCGTTTTTAAATAGTCACTCGAGTCAAAGCTAATTATGTTGTATGGTTTTTATATGAGTGCTTGTTTTTTCTAGTCGTTCATTATTTCTTTCAACATGTTATGTAATCAAAGAAACCAATCAAAGTAATAAACTGAGAATTAATCTCCATAAAATAAGGTTAGACAGTAGGAAAAAAAAGGATCAAATTTCAAACAATGGTGGCCTGTTAACTTGGCCTACTGCTCCAGGCTGAGACACAGATTACAGTGAACACCATGTCCACCGAATGGTTTGGACTGAAATGAAATTGTGTCAGTTGAGAAGGATAAATATGGTTCAAAGGCAGAAAAAGTAAATCTAAAAGACTGAACTCCAAATACCAGAAATGAAATATGTATACTAGAACCATTTGCCAAAATTAGAAAGTAAAGGAAAAAATATACCTTGAGAGACTGAAAAAGAAAAGGTGCTAGGAGGTCTTTCTGAGAAAAGGAAGACAAAGTTTTGTGCTAAGCTGTTGACAGAGAGAGGGCAGAAAGGTAGGAGAGAATAATTAATGATTTAAATGTCACTGAGAGTGAGAAAACTTTTGATAAAGAGAAAGTTGAAGACAGAACCTGGAGAAAAAATGAGTGTCGTACATTATAGTCTGTGTCTGTTTCTTTGTACCCCCTACTGTGGAAGACTGATTGAAAAAGTGACTCTAATTTTCCACCCTACACTGTTTCCATACCTTTAAATGTGATTTTATAGCACTTTTCATTGAGATCTAAAGTCTGCTTTCCTACTTTCCTACTCTGCATATGAGCTGGCCTTGTCACTTACTTGGCTAATAGAATGAAACTGCATAGAAAGTGTGACAGTTCCAAGATTTACCTAAAAGATGTCCCTCTCCCTACTATTTCTCCCCTCTGCCATGCCCCAAAAGACAAACCTATTATAGCATTCTCTTGGGTGCTCACTTAGATTATTTTAATAACCCCAACCTAGTCTGCTGGAAGTGAGAGATGACATGAAGTTGTCCTACCTAAGGTCATTTTAGAGCAGCTCATATCTAGATCACCAGCCAAAAAAACTACAAATACATAAGACACCAGTTGAGATCAGCTAAGCCTGTATCATATCAGCAAAAGTACATTGTCTGCCCATAATATAACTAACAAAAATAATATTTATCTTAGTATAACACAAGAGTTTTGTGATTGGTTTTATGTAATATTGTTGGAATCAATAACTAATACATCCACATAAAATGATATATGTATATTTGATAGAGAAACAGCATATTGTTTAAAGTCATTGTCCCCAAATCTAGTCTAGATCCTGAGATAGTAGATGGATATATTTATTTAATGAATGTACTGATAATGGATGAATAAGTTGATAGATATATGAGATATGAAAAAATAATAAGTGATAGAAGTTACTTGCTGGATACTTGGTAAAGATAGTATAATTTTAGAATTCCATATAGTAAGATAAGGAAGTAAGAAGCTATGTATATAATCAATGGAGTTTTCTTTGTGTTTCTATCTTTTATGTATATTTAGGTACATATAAAATGTAACATTGATGTTATTTTTGGATACTCTATCAGTTAAAAAAAACTCAGATTTTCATTTGTTGATTTTCACACTAAATTTGTATAAAAAAATTAATATGGATATTTCATAGATGTAAAAAACATTTTAGCAGGACAAAACTACCTGCAGTGGCTTGCATCCAAGTATTCTAATATCATTTAAATCAATCTTTTTATTCTATAACAAAGACTGTGCGAAGAAAAGCAACATGGTGTAGTGAGAGATATTGGAGGGTTTTAACAAGAAACCGTGATTAATATTTTGAAGAAAAAAAAAACTAAAACAATATCCTGACATGGGAAATAATGTACATTCAAAAGTGATTACACAGGGCTGGGGTTGTGGCTCAGTGGTAGAGTGCTTGCCTAGCATGTGTGAGGCACTGGGTTTGATTCTCAGCACCACATATAAAAGAATAAAAGATCCATTGGCAACTAAAACTTTTTTAAAAACAGTGATTACACAGAGCTAAAGATGTAGCCCAGTGGTAGTGTGCTTGCTTCTTGCGTGAATGACCTGGGTTTGATTCCCAGCAAAACTCACACACACACACTTATACACACAAAATAATTACACAGTGAATAACATAACAGTGTACGCTTTTTGTATTACTAATTTAAATATATCCTATATAAATTCCATTCCATTTCTGGCTTTATATAGTACATATTACTAAGAACAAAGGAAAACTATGTAGTTAATTCCAATAATTCCAACATGAAATAGCTAATTACTTATTTTTCTTGTTACTTTAAAAATTGTTTCCTAGAAACATTTTGAGGATTGATATAATTTCCATTCCTTTTTCTAAAATTTAGTGATGTTATAAAAATCTTTCTGATATATTTTTCTTAAAAAGTCAATACAGCAAAAGCAAAAGAGAACAGGTCCATATATGCAAGTGATATAATAAAAATAAGATCTGAAGGCATGAATATGAACTATACCAAAATAATAACAAAATATTTTAAAAACTGTCTCCTCATTGCAATGATTTATTAAAACTTGTAGCATATATTTGATTCATGTAGAGATCTACAAAGAAACTGATAAATCACTTTTTCTCTCCACACAGCCTTCATCTTTCATGCCTACCTCATTTTTTTTTTTACCACTTATGTTCCAAAGGAGACTTAAAAGCTTCCTACAACCTATGGATCAGTTAGTTCAAATCTATGCAGATGTTCTCATAATCTCATTGTAAGTCTATAGTGATTTTTTAAAAAACTTTTTAATATATATTTTTTGTTCTAATTGGGTTTACATGACAGCAGGATGCATTTTGATTCATTGTACACAAATGGAGCACAAATTTTCATTTCTCTGGTTGTAGCAATATTGAGTTACACCATATGTGCAGTCATACATGAACCTAGGGCATTGTTGTCCATCACATTCCACTATCTTTCCTGCCCCTATGTCCCATCCCTTCCCTCCTCTCCCCTTTGACCAAAATTTCTCCATTCTCCCATGTCCCCTCCCATATTATGGATCAGCATCCACTTATCAGAGAGAACATTTGGCCTTTGTTTTTTGGGGATTGGCTTACTTCACTTAGCATAATGTTTTACAGCTCCATCCATTTACGTACAAATGCCATAATTTTATTCTCTTTTAATGCTGAGTAATATACCACAGTTTCTTTATTCATTCATCTGTTGAAGGGCATCTAGGTTGGTTCCACAGTTTAGCTACTGTGAATTGTGCTGCTAGGAATACTGAAGTGGCTGCATTACTGTAGTATGCTGTTTTTAAGTCCTTTGGGTATAGACCAAGGAGTGGGATGGCTGGGTCAAATGGTGATTCCATTCCAAATTTTCTAAGGAATTGTCATACTGCTATCCAGATTGGTTGCACCAATTTGCAGTCCCACTAGCAATGTAGGAGTGTACCTTTTCCTCCACATCCACATCAACACTTGTTATTGTTTGTATTCTTGATAACTGCTATTCATTCTGACTGACGTGAGATGAAATCTTAGAGTAGTTTTGATTTGCATTTCTCTAATTGCTAGAGATATTGTACATTTCTTCATATATTTGTTGATTGATTATATATCTTCTTCCAAGAAGTTTCTGTTCAGCTCCTTGGCCCATTTATTGATGGTTTTTTTTTTTTTTTTTTTTTTTTTTTTTTTTTTTTTTTTTTTTTTTGGTGTTAAGTTTACTGAGTTCTAGGAGTCTCGTGAAGGAAGTGGGGGCCTAATCTGACATGATGAAGATTCAGGACTACTTTTTTTCAATTAGATGCAGGGTCTCCAATATAATTCGTAGGTCCTTGATCCACTGTGAGTTGAGTTATGTACATGGTGAGAGATAGAAGTTTAGTTTCATTTTGTTGCATATGTATTTCCAGTTTTCCCAGCACCATTTGTTGAAGAGGCTATCTTTCTCCAGTGTATGTTTTTGGCAACTTTGTCTAGTGTGAGATAACTGTATTTATGTGAATTTGTCTCTGTGTCTTCTATTCTCTACCATTGATCTACATGTCTATTTTGTTGCCAATACCATGTTGATTTTGTTATTATAGCTTTGTAATATAATTTAAAGTCTGTTGTGATGCCTCCTGTTTTGCTCTTCTTGTTAAGGATTGTTTTGGCTATTCTGAGTTTCTTATTTTTCCAAATGAAATTCATGATTGCTTTTTATATTTCTATAAAGAATGATGTTGGGATTTTAATTGGAATCTCATTGAATCTGTATAGTGCTTTGGGTAGTATGATCATTTTGACAATATTGACTCTGCCTATCCAAGAGCATGGGAGAACTTTCCATCTTCTAAGGTCTTTTTCAATTTCTTTCTTTAGTATTCTATAATTTTTATTGTAGATGTCTTTCACTTTTTTTTGTAAAATTGATTACCAAGTATTTCATTTGGGGGGGCTACTGTGAATGGGGTAGTTTTTCTAATTTCTCTTTCAGAGTATTCATCACTGATGTATAGAAATGCATTTGTTTTATGGGTATTGATTACATATCTTGCTTCTTTGCTGAATTCGTTTATTAATTCTAGAAGTTTTCTGGTGGAATTTTTTGGATCCTCTAAGTAAAGAATCATGTCATCAGCAAATAATGATAGTTTAACTTCTTCTTTTCCTATTCTTATCCCTTTTAATTTCTTCTGTCTGTATAACTGCTCTGGCTAGAGTTTCAAGGACTATGTTGAATAGAAGTGATGAAAGAGGAAATCCCTGTCTTGTTCACATTTTTAAGGGGAATTCTTCCAATTTTCCCCATTGAGGATGATGTTGGCCTTCAGTTTTGCATAGATGGCTTTTACAATGTTGAGGTATATTCTTACTATCCCTAGTTTTTCTAGTGTTTTGAACATGAAAAGGTGCACTATTTTTAATATGATTTTGTATATGATTTTCCAGGATATTATTGAGAATTTTTGCATCAATGTTCATCAGGGATACTGGTCTGAAGTTTTCTTGCTTTGATGTGTCTTTGTCTGGTTTTGGAATCAGGGTGATACTAGCCTCATAGAAGAAGTTTGGAAGGGTTTCCTCCTTTTCTATTTCATGGAATAATTTGAGGAGTATTGGTATTAATTCTTCTTCAAAGGTCTTGTGGAATTTGGCTGAGAATCTGTCTGGTCCCAGGCTTTTCTTGGTTGGTAAGCTTTTGATGGTGTCTTCTATTTCCTTGCTTGAAATTGATCTGTTTAAATTGTATATGTCCTCCTGATTCAGTTTGGGCAGATCATATGCCACTAGAAATTTGTAGGTGTCTTCAGGATTTTCTATGTGCTGGAGTATAGATTTTCAAAACAGTTTTGTAATTATCTTCTGTATTTCAATAGTGTCTGTTGTGATATTTCCCTTTTCATCTCAAATTTTAGTCATTTGAGTTTTCTCTCTCCTTCTTTTTGTTAGGGTAGCCAAGGGTTTATCAATTATATTTAGTTTTTCAAAGAACCAGCTTTTTGTTTTGTCAATTCTTTGAATTGTTTACTTTGTTTCAAATTCATTGATTTCAGCTCTGATTTTAATTATTTCCTCTCTTATACTTCTTTGGGGGTTGATTTGTTCTTCTTTTTCTAGAGCTTTGAGATGTAGTGTCAGGTTATTTACTTGTTGACTTTTTCTCTCTTAATGAATGAACTCAATGCAATGAGCTTTCCTCTTAACATAGCCTTTATAGTGTCCCAGAGATTTTGATACGTTGTATCAGAGTTCTCATTTACCTCTAAGAAAATTTTTTATTTCCTTCTTGATGTCTTTTATTATCCATGCATCATTTAGTAGTGTATTATTTAGTCTCCAGGTGATGGAGTAGCTTCTGTTTTGTATTTTTATCTTTGATTTCTAATTTCATTCCATTATGGTCTGATAGAAGGCAGGGTAGTATCTCTATTTTTTTTTTAATTTTGTAAGAGTTGCTTTGTGGCATAACATATGGTCTATTTTAAAGAAGGATTCATGTGCTGCTGAGAAAAAAAAAAGTGTATTCACTTGTTGATTGATGAAATAGTCTGTATATGTCTTTTAATTCTAAATTATTGATTGTATTGTTGAGTTCTATGGTTTCTTTGTTTAGCTTTTGTCTGAAAGATCTGTCCAGTGGTGAGAGAGGTGTGTTAAAGTCACCCAGTATTATTGTGTTGTGGCCTATTTGATTCAAAATTGAGAAGAATTTGTTTGATATACATGGATGCTCCATTGTTTGGAGCATCTAAAGAGTCCCAAAAATGGAGGTGTCTGCTTTCAGAGATGGGATGTAGGGCCAGACCAGGCTAGCAGTGACGTTGGGCGACGTGTTGGAAGATGCTGCTCTGTGGGTTGATGTGCGGAGGAACAAGGTTGACTCCAGTTCCTGTCCAGTGTCCCCAGGTGTAGGTCAATGAGGGAGTTCCACGTTGGAAGATGGAGGTCCGCACACAAACAATAACCAGGGATCCTGCATGGGATCCGTGGGTCCCCTGTGGGAGCCATGGCTAGAGGTCCTGCATTGGCAGGGGATCTGAGGTCCTGTGTGTGTGGGTGCTGGGGAGAGTTCTGTACCAGCAATTG
>PVHX01023633.1:0-25376 GCA_004024805.1 Geosciurus inauris
ACTATGGTCTGTTTTCAAAAAGAAAAGGGAACCTCAGGGAACATGAGAAGTCAGAGCCACAGACAACACGAACAACTGTTAGATGAGCCAAGTAATGATGATGTTTCAAATCTGTTTATATTTTTCACCTTGAAATGGTATAATAAATACCCCTGTAAGCATATCATCTAATCATAATGGTTAATTTTTATAAAAACTTTGGTTTTGAGACAACAATACCTATTCTACTAATTTGTGAGGAATTTTCCTTATTTATTAGGTAGGGGCTATCAAAATTTAAAGTTACTTACCAACCTTGTGGCAGTTAGTTCAACTTTGACTTTACTTACCTTGTTCTAATTGACCTAAATCACAGTTTAAACATTTCTTAGAGTTATAAAAAAGCATTTGGAGGTTTCATTCTTCCCAACACAGGTTATATAAGTAAAAACACATTGTGGGCTGGGATTGTGGCTCAGTGGTAGAGTGCTTGCCTTGCATGCGTGAGGCACTGGGTTCGATCCTCAGCTCCACATAAAAATAAATAAATAAAGATATCAAAAAAAAAAAAAAACCACATTGTGATCATAGCCGATTTGAACTTTAAATAGAATACAGTACTGTATTTAAAATTTTTAAGTGAATTGTGATCATAGCAGATCCAAATTTTAAATATAATTAGAAATTTTTTCTCTACAAATATACTGTCATATATCAATTTACATGAATCAAAATTATAACTCAATTTTATTCTATTTTTACTTAAAATATCATAAATTTGCTTTGTATCATTAAGGATTCTTCAACAAATTGATTTCCAGATGTGGTGCAGTATCCCACAATATAGATGTCTTCTGGCTGATAGATTAATTCCCTATTAATCATTTAGATTTTTTCAATATATTGCAACAGCTATGATGAATCACTGTGAGAATCACTTATGATTTCCTTAAAACAGTCTCCTGCAAATGCAGTGACAGAATCAAAGTGCACAAATATGCCTACAGATCTTGAAGTTTATTGCTTTATTGCCTTCTAACACAGGGCCACTGATGAGCCCTTCTGCACCCTTCTGCCCAGCCATTTACATTCCCTGACATTGCTCCTGCCTTCTCCTTTTTCCTCTATTTGCTGGCATTGACCTTCCATCCCAAGAAGGTTAAGGCATGTTCTGCATCCTGTGGCTTTTGTCATGTTTTTAATCAAGCCAAATTCTAAATAGCATCATCCCCCCCCCCCAGGATTGTGGGTTATTCCCACCAACATCACTTGGATTGGTCACTCCACTCCCGGCCACTCCCTTTGGGGTGTCCCACTGACAGTTGTACTGAAACACAGTTTAGTCTGGTTTCCCTTTTGGAGACCTACTCCAGCTTCCTTCTTTAGATGATATCAAGTACTCCTACCTGCTTGGATTAAATTATTACACATCCTGAGGCAGGAATAAGAAGTGATTTCCAAGACCTCTAAATGCACTCACAATGTAACCCAAACATATCCTTCAAGCATTTTGGGGGAACTGGAGAAATGTAAATTGAGACAGGCTACTTGATATAATTGCAGGAGAGTTTTTGAGTTTATGACATGGTCATACCATGAGAACTGAACCAAGTCCCCAACAATTCTGACTCCAGGAGAAGCCAGGTCCTCCCAAATAGCCACTTACTGTCATTACTATTGTAATCTTCAAAATAGAATTGTACAAAAGAGGTTCTGAGGCTGACTGCTCCTCAGGGCTTGTCTTGTCCTCAAATGTCCCAGATATTCCCACACCAAACCCTTCGGGCCATTGCCTTACTTAATTCCCCAGGGCAGATATTTTGCAAACACATTCTTGTTCACTGGAAGCTGTAACTGATCTTGCAGCCTGGAAGGACCCAAACTGTCTCTATGAGATGGACAATTAACTACAATTGGGCGAGTAGAGCATCCTGACCTGAGAAGGGACCTGAGAAGATGAAGGTCAGGTCATATAACTGAAACTGAGCCATAACATGGCAACTTCCCTTCTCCAAAAAACTGTTCAAACTGTTTTTCAGGGTTCAGGCGCTGAACACTAGAACCTGACCTAAAATGACATTCAGAGCCTGGTAGAACCTAGTCTCCCACAGTGAAATCTGAAGAACAAGAACAGAGCCTAGAGGATTTAGATGAGAAGAAGGATTACAGGATGGGCAGAATTATCCACAAGCTTCACCTGGACCAGAATACCTGGTGCAGACTATTTGCCAATACCCCCAGTTACAAAGAACCATACCTCTATTTCACACTTAAATTACTTCACTTTTGACCAATCCAGAAGACAGACTTGAGTATGCTTCCTGTCTCCTTGGTGGTCAACCTTCAACAAAGTTCTTTCTTTTTGCAGAAACCCAACACCATAGTATTGGTCTCCAGGCACACTGAGCAGTGAGTCCTTGCTCAGCATCATAACCAGGCACACACTGAGGCCAGCAGGGGTCCGCTGGGATGAAGGGGCCCCTGGGATGGGAAGTGGTAAGCAGCAAGTGAGGATCTAAGACCAACTAGAGCAGCAAGGCTGTCTCTTGTCCCACTAACTCCCCTCTTCCTAGTTTCCCTTCAGCAAGAAAGACCTATGAGAATACTGCTACCCACATATGTGAGAATGGATCTCACTGGAACAGGGCACTGTGGCAGACCCAGGGTGAGCCCCATGTCCTCCTTGAGGACTGCATGCAGTCCAGCTATGAGGATACAGTTGGCAGATAACCTCCAACCCTCCTTTCCTCAGGTCTTGGCTCAGTTGCAGAGGATGAGCTACCTCACCCTTCACTCAGGACAGGCCCAACCATATTGACAATGTTTGCTCCAGACTTCCTGGGGACTAGGCAGGCTCTGTGGTGCCTCCTCCCTCTTTCTTTTCCACTGTTGATTCACAATAAGTATCTTGTACCCCAAACTCTGCCTCAGAGGCTACTTGCTGACAACGCCGTCCGCAACCATAAGAGATACCCCAGATGATGCTGGATTATGCTAAGACTATGGGCAACTGAAAGGAGAAAAGAAAGGGAGTGGGAAGGGAAAGATAGGGAAGAAAGGAAGGAAAGAAAGAAAGGAGGGAGGGAGGGGAGAAAAACCACATGGGGAGGAAAGTGCCTTAATTCATTCACAGAAGGAAATTACAACTTCCCAAAGCAAGTAACCATAACAGGTGATCTAGTTTGTGACAGTCAGCCTAGTTTGTGATATCAAGTTCTCTTCCTGACTAAAGAGTACTATGCAGACTATATAGTGTGTGTGACATAAGACAGGTACTCAAACACAGTGTCCTTCAGCAGCAGCTGACTGAGGGACCTGGGCTCCTCTTTGGGGCTCAGTTTCTTTATCTTTGAAATAAAGACATCTAGAAATCTTTTCTATTACTTTGTTCTAATATCTACAATTCTAATGTGTTCTACATATATTGTTAGTATATTCTATGCTAAAGGGTCTTCTTTGTTCTGGAAATTCTGGTAGCATAATTTCTGCCTGATGCATTACTAAGACCAGTGATTAGCATCAAGGACACAAAATCTTCATCTTCAAAAAAGCCCACAAATCCCCAGATATAGTAAATGAACCCATGATATGTGTTCTCTTTGTTTTTTTTTCCCCCTGGGAAAAGTACCTATGAAATTTATACCAGCTTTAAAGGGGTCTATGACACCCCAAAACTTTGAGATGACCTGATTTAGATCAAACAAATTCTGTCTTTACTAAATGGGACAATTTGCCTGAAATAGATGTGGTAGATAAACAACAGATTTGGACAGTGGAGATGAAGAGACAGATTTAATAATAGATTTAATAGTTCCACACATTTTGAAAGAAGAATTCAGAGAAGAAAAGAGCTAAGAGGCTGTCACAGACAGAGAGGGGTCCCTACCTCACATTCATCTAGAGGGAGAAGGGCTCTAGTTCTTGCACATGAATAACAGGAAGATGAGACTCAGAAGGAAAAAACAGACCCCTCTGTGGGCTTAAGGAACCAGAGAGCAGGGAGAGCTAAGCCGTCCATTGCAACTGAGGCTAAGGAGGCAGCCAGACTCTTGGAGACTCCATTGCTCAGCAACAGCAAGAGTTGCATGACCTTTCCCATGGTGCCCTATGTTCCTTAAAGTCCAAAAATGGCAGAAAAACACCTAGGCTCCCTACTTAACCCCTCTTTGACTCTAAAGAAGGAAAGTTTATTTATTCAACAAATAATTTGGCAGGGTATGGGGGGAGAAAAACCAGTGCCAAGTAATGAAGAAAAAAATCAACATCAAAAATAGGACTCTCCCAAGGGCAGCGGGCTGAGGTGGCCTTATCATGAGGACACAGAGTGGCTATGAGATGCTGAGCAGAGACAGGAGGTCTGCAGACTCCACAAGATGGACACCAGCACAGAGAGGAACAAGGGCTGTTGCCAACACCACGGAACTGCCGGAAAAGCAACCCCAAGGAGAATGAAGCCGCCCTAGACTGACCCATAAAGGCTTAAATGAACTGAATTGACCACAATTCAAGTTTTACTATCAGTAGACAGAGATCTCAAAACAAAACTGAGTTAAGTCCTTTTAAAATTACAGACTTTTGGGCTGGGAGTATAGCTCAGTGCTAGAGCACTCACCTAGCATGTGGGAAGACCTGGATTCCATCCCTAACACTGCAAAACATACATACATACATACATAAATAAATAAATAAATAAATAAATAAATAAATAAATAAATAACATATCTATAGCATAAAATTTGCCTTTTAAAAATAACAACTAAATAAATAAAAGCAATAAAAAATAAATTAAAAGGCAGGCTTTGCACATTGTGTTTGTGGCCTGTGGCTGACCAGTTTGGTACAGATCTTCCCTTCCCATTCCTAAGGATGAAGCAATTAACAGTCCACACCACAATCCAAGATTCTTATTGTACAAGAGAAAAAATGAGTGCTGTGAATGTCCAATTAAAACACAGCAAAAACTTTTCATTAAAAAATAACTATCTATCAGTCTATGCATGCCAACTGTAAGGCAATGCATACACTCACTGTGAAACACTAATAACAACCTAGCTCCTAATTCAGAGACCTACCCTATACCATAACTCCCAGCCCCAAAGTCTGTAATTTTTTTTTTTTGGTACCAGGGATTGAACTCAAGGGCACTCGACCCCTGAGCCACATCCTTAGCCCTATTTTGTGGGTTTTTTTTAATGTAGAGACAGGGTGTCACTCAGTTGCTTAGCACCTCGCCATTGCTGAGGCTGGCTTTGAACTCACGATTCTCCTGTCTCAGCCTCCTTAAGTGCTGGGATTACAGGCTTGAGCCACCGTGCCCGGCTCCAAAGTCTGTAATTTTAAAAGAACTTAGCACAACCAAAACCCTAATAACCCAGTCCAGTTTCTGATTGTGATTCCATTGTCTATCAAAGTGTCTGGAATTTAGCAGATATTCAGCAAATATTTAAAGAGATAGGAGAATGAACTTCATCTAATTTCTTTACTGTCATTTCTTCTTTTCAGAACTTTATTCCATATATAGCATTGACATCTGGGTGTCAAACCACATTGAAAAGTGGTTGATTTCCAAATACATAGTTGGAAGAACACCAGCTGACAATTTCAAGGGCATCACTGTTGACATAACAGTAGCAGCCCTCTCACAATAGCCATCACTCAGTTAAGCCTTGTGGTCACTCTAAGGGAAGTATTATCCCTATCTCCCCAAGTACAGGGGAGAATATCAACATCCTGTAAGTAAGACAGCCTGCCCAGGGTCACACAACCTGTGAGTTACCAAGCTGAAACTTGGCCTTAGACCAGTCTACATCCAAAGGCCCAATATAGGCTACCAGCCCAGCTGGAGCTTTTAAAATTATATTGTGGGTCCATGACCATACTACCCTGAATGCACCCAGTCTTATCTGAAATTACATTATGATCAAGCCCAGTCTGACTTCATGCTTAATTCTGTTGCTCCATGGACTATACAGACTACACTTGCAAGGTTCCTTGCAGTTACTAGCCTTCAGACACAGAGCCATGCCCCTATTCTTAGTGGGGAGGAATTATAACCTCATGAATAGACCAAGAACCCAGTCATGTTGGTTGCTATCAGCTTTCAGTAATCTATGTTGAGGTTCTGAATCTTTGAAATGGAGAATCAGCAATTAACTGTATCATATAAGAAGATTTAACAACAAAATTGCGTTAGTTTGGATTTAGAATGTGCCCCAAAGGCTTTGTCCCCAAAGTGACAATATTGGGAGGTAGTGGAACCTGCAAGAGGTGGGGCCTACTGGGAGGTCTTTAGGTCACTGGGGGACATGCCAGTAAGGGGAATTATGGGGCCCCGACACCTCCTTCTGTCCTTTGTGTTTTCCAGCCACGAGGTGACTGTTTTGCTCTGCCACATGCTCCACTCCATTATATGCTTCCTTGCTACAGGCTTATAAACAATGGGCCAGTGGATCGTGTACTGAAACCTCCAAAACTGTGAACCAAAATAAACCTTTCCTCTTTATAAATTGATTATTTCAGATAGTTTTTTAGAGCAACGGAAATCTAACACAGGGTTTTAAAAATTTCAATATAATACTCAAAATTTACTATCTTAATCATTTTAAGAATTCAATTTGGATTTTATTTATAAAATTAGACAAGCTGCCTAATTAAGCACCTATTACCTTGAGCACAACTATTCCTCCTACCAGTGAGAAATGCAAAACCACTTCCAGCTTGCAACGCTGAGGAAAAGCTGGAGATGGGGATCAACATTGTCCAACATCAGGCTGAGCATAGCATACAGCAATCTGGTCCCCAGAGACAGGAAAACAATTGGTGCTGCTTTCAATACAGCACCTCCTTTAAGTTCAGGCTGGGAGGACGATAGCCTCTGCGTGTCTTCTATTCATGTCTGCTTTCATACTGAAAAGTTAACCTCAAATTTAAGCTACTTTTTCTGATAAAGTGAAATTATCTGGAATTATCTGAAAGCCTTATTTATCTGGAAATTTATCTAGTATTTGTGTTTATTTGTGTATTTCATCAAACATTATTATGTGTATGTCCTACTTATTATAATTTGTCTGAAAGGTAATTATCTGGAACTGTATTTATCTGGAATTTCTACCATCTTTCCTCAAGATTGTGATGGAGTTAGGAGATAACTCTGTATACACTATGTCAGAGAGTTCAGAATAGGGTGGAAATTTTTCATAATTAAAAATATTCTCTTATTTAGCCTCATTACTTCTACTATAAAGAGAGCTAAAAATAAGATATGTCCCATAAAACCCAAAAGGTCATAATGAATATTGTATACTGGAAACACATGGAATGAGAGAACTCATAAGAAGTATAACAGGACAGCTGGACAAAACTCAGCTTACTAAGAGAATTCTAATGAACTATGTTCTTTATTTGGAAGATTAGGAACCAGAATCTTTGCTCAGGAAAGATCTATGCTTCCACATAGTCTGCATATGAATATAAATCAATCCCTAAGTTACTTTCTTAACATATGGCTTAATGAAGGAACATAAGAATATTCTGAGGAGCCAGAATCCACAGTCAAGGATTTATATGTTCATACTGAAGGAAGTACAGGGCAGTGGTTTGCAACATTTTTGCTTACACATTCCCTGCCTTAGTCTATTGGTGCTGCTATAACAAAATACCTGATACTGGGTAATTTATCAAGAACAAAACTCATTTCTTACAATTCTGGAGTTGAGAAAATCTAAGATGGAGGTTCCAGCAGGTTTAGTTGTCTGATGAAGGCTGTTCTCAGCATTCAAGATAGTACCTTGCAGCTTCATCCCCTAAAAGAGAGAAACACTGCCTTCTCACATGGCCAAAAGCAGAAGAGCAAAAGTGACAAAGAGTTCCTGTCAAGCCCTTTTGTAAAGACACCTAATTTCATTCAGGAGGAAGGAGACCTTATGTAATAATCATCTCTGAAAGCGCCACCATTTAACACTACCACATTTCAATACTGAATTTTGGAAAGGCAACCAAACCATAGTGCCCCTAAGGCAATCTTGAAAAAATGAACCTTATTATTTAACAGAAAAATTGTATCATTCTTTCTTCCTCTCAAATTCATATCTATCATCTATTCCTCTACAATTTGGCCTATATGACTATATTCTTATGATTACAATCTTTTAATATCTCTGTAAGACAGATGACAGACCACACAATTAATTTTTTTAATTTTCTAGCATCTTCTAGATTTAGTTATTTTCAATATCAACATTTCATAAATTTTAAGAATTATTAAATATAAACAAGTGAAATTTTTATTAGGACTGGAGGTGTAGTTCAGTGGTAGAATCTTTGCCCAGCATGTGTAAGGTCATGAGTTGGATCCCCAGCACCATGAAAAAAATAAATGAATAAATAAATGAAAGATAAAACATTTCATCAGCTGAAGGGGCTGTGTTGAGTTTTCTCATATATCTATGTATGAAGATTGAGGGGAGGAGACAGGGATAATAATTAATTATACGCTTACTTTTTTGTTGATATAGTTCTAAGTACTAAGGATTATTGTCCACAAAAATAAGCATACGGAAAAGAAGTCTTTTATACTGTCACTAGAGTTCTTTAAACTGCTTCAGAGTTCTATGCCTTATAAAATAGCATATACTTACTGAGCATTAAAATATTATTTTAAATGAGCTACCAATCAACTACTTACTTAGGTCCTAACTCAACTAGAGAAATCACTTGATTTTTAAAATCAGTTAGTACAAAGTCACTGTCTTTCTCAACATGGAGAAAGAATTTGCAAGGAAAAAAGAAAGCTTTACTCAGACTTACCAAATAACCATTCATTATACTTATTCTTAATCTAGAAATAATACTTATTATCTAGAATAATACTTATTCTTAATCTAGAAAACCCTTAATTCAAGCTAAAACAGTGAAAACAAAAACTTATAGAATTGAATATTCAATATTTTAAGGTTTTTTTGCACTGACTAGAAGGTAAAACATACAGATTCATACTGAATTTCAATATTTTTGGTTGTGTCTATCTGCCTTAAAAAGATGAGATTGACACCAAGCAAAAACTGGCTACTGACATGCATGGAAGCCAATACCATGGTACCAGTCTTTGTAAAAAGAAAGAATTCTTTTTTAAAGAAAGAATTTTATTAAAGGTCAGACAAGGAGACTGAAGACAGGCTCAAATCTGTCTCCTGATCAGCCAGTGGAGAGGGTTTTTAAGGGCTTCAGGGAACTGAAGGACCTGATAACATCTTGGGTCCTGATTGGATGCAGCTGTGTCCTTCGTGGTTTTCACTATTTCAGTCCTGTGCTGTAACTGTATGGTCAGCTCCCCTCCCTCTAGACTGTAATTCATGGAACTCTCAGCCCTGAATCTTAGGTTCCATTGGTCTGAGACTTTTAGTCCAGTCTAGTTCAGAGTCCTCCGTAGGTTTAGGCACTGAAGGTAGAAAGAGCTTTGTCAATCTCAGATTGCTCCTTTGTTTTGGGAAAATAGGTCATCGTTAAAAGGAGAAGAAAGAAAGAAAAGCTTGCTCTCCAAAGCATGGCCACAGAAGAGGTGCTGTCACAGCGGACATAGCTGGATGCTGAGATCACTTTCTGATTCCTCCTCAGCAGTGGCCAGGTGCCCTTCTATCTACTGCAGTGCTAGTTCAGTCTGAATGCCCCTGTGGGCTCCATGAGCCACATCCCAAGTGGACTGGCTGGAGCTTCTGGGGAATGACCATTTCTAGTTGGTGTACTTTTAAGGTGCCATCTTTATTGGCTGCATCTTTGCTAGGGGATCCCAACGACATCAGTGCCCAACTCTAAGCACAGATCTTCTGCCTGAGCACAGCATCTCCTCTCCTGCATGGGTGGGAAAAGTCTCATCCAGATGGGATTAAAGCCAAAACTGAAAATGGATCAACCCCTAAGGAAAGCAGGGACAGTTGGGAATGACCACAGCTGAGGAGTCTGGTTGCATAAGGACTGGCAAGTACCTGCTGAATTTAGCAACA
Organism: Geosciurus inauris; assembly: GCA_004024805.1. Taxonomy (NCBI): domain Eukaryota; kingdom Metazoa; phylum Chordata; class Mammalia; order Rodentia; family Sciuridae; genus Geosciurus; species Geosciurus inauris. The sequence continues at coordinate 9,978 of PVHX01023633.1, forward strand.
AGAGCATCACAGTTACAGTATTTGAGAGCAATTAGATGAGACGAATTCAACTAGAGTCAGCTGTCTGGGAGCCAAGGATGCAGAAAAAGCCCCTTGGACATGCCCAAGGATGACCATCTTGTCATTTTCTTGGAAAATGTTTCCCAGTTCCTCTAAGTCAAAACAACCAGTAGTCCTGGCACAAGAAACATTTCTAATTTTTCTTAAGGTATTCATCACATTCTGCCTTTTAGTGGAGACATGATTTATCTCTCTTCCTATGTTATAAATTCTATGAAGGCAGAAAGTCACCCTTCAGAGCACCCTTTAATTCACCCATCACACACACAATGCATACATACACTCTGCGCACATTATGAACTCCATACATATATATATATATACATACCACACACATACTACATGCACAGAACACACCACCCACAAGTACAACATACACTCCATGGATACCACATGCACATAAACACTATACATATCACAAATCACAAAACACACTGCTCTCACTATATACACATACACCACACACACGCACACATCACACACATACTACACATACCACTTACTTATGCACACATGAACACCATACACGCACAACACACTCACATGCACCCTAGGCAAAGTGTTTAAATTAGTTCCTGCACACAATAGTTGTTTCACCAACATTCATTTGAACCAAGTTAATGTATTATACATCGAAAAAGCTTACAAGCAATTTTTAAGATAAATATTCTAACCCACCAATACATTGTCACATTCCATAGTGGTGAAACAGAAACTCTGTTCTTAATCATTTGATTTATTTCCATCTCAGCATCAGGGTTTCACCTCAAAATAAAATGATTGGAGTAAATCTGCACCAGACATTAATCATATGCTTATTAAACATGTTTTTGAAGCTTGAATATGCATGACAAATCTTTTCAAGCTCAATGCTTGAGTTAGTTTTCAACAGGAATGTCAACCGAATTTGAATACAGTTGGCAGACAGTAGTTCTGTGGATAGTGTGAGGATTTGTCACACACGGCTCAGCTTGAGGCAATGCTTGTGAAGGTGCGCTGGCCTCTCCTAGGTACCTCTTCTGGTGGGCACCATGTTCCAAGGCCTGATCCTCAACTTCTCAGTCCCAGGACCATGAGTTCACCAAGACACTGCAAACTGGTCAGGCTTTGAGAGGCTCAGCTCCACAGATGGTATCATGTGAGCACAAGGACACATCATCGGTTCAGAAAGTGAGTGGCTGTGAGGATTTGGACATCCATGTGGTCCACTCAGCACACTCTTTTGCAGTTTACAATCTCATCCATAGTGTTTATCAGAATTTCTCCTGGCCTGGAACTTGCTGGAACTGAGGATGACTCTGCCAGCAAGCATTCTCTGGAATGAGTTTGCTTCTGCCCCTAGAAAGATGGCCAGCCACCCAGTCAGCTGAGGCAGCTGCTCTTTCCTGGATGGTTTTAAGTCATCCCTCTTCATTCATGTGTTCTGTTAATTTTTCTCTCTTTTGACCCATCTAGACAGGTGCTGTGCACAGAACAATCCAGACATTTACAAGGGCTATCTTGAGATCCTGAATTTTAGGACTCAGTTATATATCATGTTGTTGTCCAAAATATAAGTTTCTTTGTTGCCTTCATATATATTTATTTTTCTCTATGTGGTGCTGTGAATAAAACCCAGAGCCTTGCACACTCTAGGCAAGTGTGCTCTACCACTGAGCTACACCCCAGCCCAGCATGTTTCTGATATGCAATTGGCTACTTCCTGCTGATAGTAATATATATATATATTACTTTCATATAACCTCTGAAACCATAGGCCAAAATAGACTCTTCTTCCTCAAAGTTGTTCTTATCAGATCTTTTGGCACAGTGAAAAAAAGGTGACTAACACACTATTATAAGGTAAAGTGAAATGAGGGACATAGATAGAGTTGGCATAGATACTATATATATATATATATATAATCCTCTGTGAATTATATGAAGCCAGGACATCAGGAAGAGGGGGTCTGCCTCATCAACACCTTCCAGGTCTCACCTAATGGCAAATCCTCATTCTTGTTCAGAACACCAGCCTCAGGTGCTTTAAAATATGGTACATTAATAGGAAACTTGAAGTATACAAAGGCCAACAGATAAGAAAATGATTGTAATTGAAAAAATACATTATCAATCACAGTTCCCAAGAAGAAGGGGTATGTCATTCTATTAAGTGGGGTGGTTCTGGGAAACACCAAAGATGGTCAAAGACAGGGATGGGGACTGGGGCAAGAGCCTTCATTGTGATTTCCACTGAAAGTAATGGGCAAGACATAGTAAGAAATTTTAAGTTTGACTCATTTGAATAATTCCAGCAGGTTTCAGGACCTAGTTTCCCAGGGTGATTAGGCCAAGTGGTTAGGAGCTCAGCATGTGAGATCCTAATAAAAGAAGGACTTATGGGGTCAGCTCTGAATTGTTCTGTTTATATTTGAAAAGCATACTCCTGGGAAAGTTGTTTATTCTCTCTAGGAATTGGCTAGCCCTGGGATCATCAATCTCTCCATGGTCAGCAAGGTGCTAAATGTCAAAGCATCAAAATTCAGAAAACAAAAGACCTGATTAATACAGCAGGGAGTCTGGAAAAGATAGTTTTGGCTGTACAGCCTCTACAAATGAGAAAAACACACCAGCAGGAGGTCTTGATGGATACTGAAGGCTATAACACCTGTTGGATGCTTGAGGAAGACTAAAGATCCTTGTGTTCAGGCAGTCACAGCCAAGAAAGAGATGAGAGGAAACAGCACACAATACCATTTATTATGGTTTAGATGTGATGTGTCCCCCAAAGCTCATGTGTGAGATAATATAGGAATGTTTAGAGGTGAAATGATTAGATTATGAGAGCTGTGATATAATCAGCAAATTAATCCATTTATGGATTAAGAATTTGAATGGTTTAATGGGTGATAATTTTAGGCAGGTAGGGAGTAGGTCACTGGGAGCATGCCCTTGGGGATTATATTATTCCTGGCTTCTTACACTCAAGCTGTTTCTGTTTCCTGGCTGTCATGAATTGAGCAGCTTTCCTCCACCATACCCTTCCGCCATGATGTTCTGCCTCACCTCAGGCCCAGAGCAAAGGAGTCAGCCTACCACAGATTGAACCTCTGAAACCATAGGCCAAAATAGACTCTTCTTCCTCAAAGTTGTTCTTATCAGATCTTTTGGCACAGTGAAAAAAAGGTGACTAACACACTATTATAAGGTAAAGTGAAATGAGGGACATAGATAGAGTTGGCATAGATACTTACATGAGTTTAAAAAAAAAAGTACAGGAAACACCCAGCTAAGGGGTAAGATTAGTAATATTTGAGAGAATGGAGCCAAAGAATATTCCAGTTAAAAAGAAGAGCTAGAGCAGCAGCATTGGATAAGTCAGTGCTCTCTAGAGGAACAGAACCAACATGCATGATTATGAAAGGGAATTCATTATGGTGATTTACATGATCAGAAGTTGCTGATCACAATGGCCATCTCCAAGAAGCTGGAACCTCAGAACAAGAGAAACCAATGAGGCATCCCCAGTCCAAGACCAAAGGCCTGGAAGCTCCCTAGAGAATCGATCGTTGAGGAAAGTCCACATTGGACCAGTGAAGAAGCTAAGCCTGATATCCACAGGTGATGGAAGCAGCAATAGATGCACCAAATCAAGAAGGATGAAACTTGCATGCACTGAAACTTCCTCCTTCTTCCACCTTTTTTTCCATCTAGGGCCTCAGCCTATTGAGACGCCAGCATTCAGGGCAGGTCTCCCCCTTCAGTGCTGTCCCACATGCCATTTTTCTCTTAAAACACCCTCATGGACACATCCAGAAATCTCTTAATATTAGATGTTTTCTGTTGTTTTCTGCCATGCTTTGCATGGGTCTGCCGACAAGTTGGGGTCCCAGGGAATGAAAAGGGGTCCTCAGGGAGGACAAATGGGGTCCCACAGGAGGAGATATGGGGTGGTCAGTTGCGGAGCCAATTCACGCAGACTCTGGGGGCTGGTAAGACTGTTCTGCTGGAGCGAGATGCAGAGCCCATTTATTCCAGAAAGTACAACAGCTTATGTATGGTCCTCGGACCAATCAGGGCCCAAAGTTACGAACAATGGGATACCGCTCTGTCAGGTGAGCAGTCCATCAGCATAGAATGGGGAAAGAGGGAAGGGAGAGTGCTCCTACAGTTTTCTATCCATTTCTCACTCCGATCACCTTGACAATCCAGATTAACCATCATGGGGACAGTAGGGTTTAGAGTGGGGTGTGTATTTAGAGAACAGCAAGTGTCATTCAGTTCCTAAACAGGCATGCAAGAGAAGAATGGACTCTAGGCTAGCCTGAGATTTTTAAAAATTCATCCTTGCCAGCATTTATCATCATCTGTATTCTTAAAACCATTTTTAAGTCAACACTTAAGAGTCCTCTGGAGAAAATGTGAAGAAGGAACACTTTTACACTGTTGGTGGGATTGTAAATTAGTACAACCACTATAGAAATCAGTATGGAGATTACGCAAAAGACTAGGAATGGAATTACCAAATGACCCCAGCTATACTACTCCTTCATATTTATCCCAAAGAATTAAAGTTATATTACTAAAACAATACATGTATACCCAAGTTTATGGCACAATTCACAATAGCCAAACTATGAAACCAGCCTAGGTGTCCATCAGTGAGTGAATGGATAAAGAAAATGTAGTTTTACTCAGTGATAAACAAAAAAGAAATTACATCATTTGCAGGAAATGGGTGGAATTTGAGGACATTATGTTAAGCAAAATAAGCCAAACTCAGAAGGTCAAGGGTTGTATGTTTTTTCGCACTTATAGAAGCTACAGAGGAAAAAGGAAAAGAAAGGTGGTGGGGGTGGTAGACCTCATCAAAATCAAAGGGAGATCAGTAGAAGAAAGAGGCCAGAGGGAGGGAAGAGGGGTGAATGAGGAAACACTGAGGAATCATATCAGCCAAATTATTTTATTATATTCTGGGCATGTACAAATTTCACAATTATGTACAACTGTAATGCACCAATTTAAAAATACAGAAAAAAAGCATGGTCTTAAGTTTTACATTCAGGTTGATGACCCAGTTTGAGCTCCTTTTTTATATGGTGTCAGGCAGAGATTTTTTTATCTACCTATTTGTTTAGTACATGGATGTGTAATTGCTCCAGCAACATTTGTGGAAAAGACTACCATTTTTCAAAGATACTGAATTGCCCTTGCACTCTGACAAATCAGTTGTCATATTATTTGTGATCTAGTTCTGGACTAGAGATTTCTAAATCCCATTGACTTATATATTTATTCTTAGGCCAAAATCGCCCTCATGGATTACTATGGTTTTAGAGAAAGTCTTTACATTAGGTGCTCTAAGTCTCCAACTTTGTTATTCCTTTTCAATATTGCTTTGGGTCTTCTAAGTCCTTTGCATTTCTGTATAAAATTTTAAATCAAATGAGTTCATTCTCTTTTTTCCCCTAATTTAACATAGCCTTTTCTAAAACCTTGCCTTTCGTATAGTATGCAGTTTCATTGATTGGTTGCTAAGAGATTGACATGAGTGATGTCAAAAGGTAATAAACTCTGAGTCCATGTGATGCTATTCAAAATGGTGTAAGCACAGTATTTATCTTTTTAAATTCTCTTTTATTCAAAATTCATCTTATGGAATCAGCACATTAGGATACAAGAAGCCCTGCACGTAGTCCCCAGTGTGAGCATGCACACGCACACACACATACACACACACACACACACAAATCAACTTGCCAAGCATGTATTGAGTACCTACCTGTTCTATGCCAGGTGTTCTGCATGTATTGTCTCTTCAATCTTCAGAGTAATCATGAGCAGCTGGCATGAGGGTGAAATTTGTCAAACTCACGTGCAATAAGTCTGTGTTGGTGCAGACTTGGCAAAAACTGAGTGAAGAGGATTTTCAAGAGAGGAAAGAAATTTTTGCAGATACAGAGGTTATCTCCCAGCAGTTTCCCTCATGCTCCTGGACTTGTCCTCCAGATGATGCATTACCATTGAGCCCCCATCAGGATGACTGATGTTTGTGACACTGGCTCACAGGTAGCATGTCTCAGCTTGTGTTTCTGAACCTACAGTGATCATAATCACCCAGGAAGCCTTAAAAAAAAATTCTGGGCCTTAGACCAAATTTATTACAGCTGAACTTCTGAGGAGTTCTAGTACTGCATGTTTTAAAAGTTCAATATATCTTTTAGAAACAATTGCAGTAATCACCAAGCCATAGGGATTCACTCTTATCATTGTTTTCCCCTCATTTATAACTTGTTTTCTACTATTCTCATCCCTTTTTAGGCTAAGACAGCAAAATTTAGACAGAACCCTCTGCCTCAATCATTAGTTCATTTTTTAAATTAAAAAGACACTTATTGCTGGGCATGGTGGCGCGGGCCTGTAATCCCAACACTTTGGGAGGCTGAGACAGGAGAATCACAAATTCAAAGCCAGCCTCAGCAACGGCAAAGCACTAAGCAACTCAGTGAGACCCTGTCTCTACATAAAACACAAAATAGGGCTGGGGATGTGGCTCAGTGGTCGAGTATCCCTGAGTTCAATCCCCGGTACCTAAAAAAAAACAACAACAACAACAAAAAAAGACACTTATCTGGTTCATTCCACAACTTTTTTTAAATTACACGGTGACATGAAAACTATGTGAAATACTTAGCACTAATCTAGAGTCAGTACTGAAATGGAAAATTAAGGACATTGTCATGATGAACATTAATTCAACTGGAAAAAATTGATATTGATAGTAAATCAGATAAAAGTGAATACACACTTATTTAGTTGATCAGTGTTCTGTGATTGTATAAGAGAATATTCCTATTTTTAGGAAATACATATTGCAATATTTAAGCCTAAAGAATCATGATATAAAGACATTATTCACAGAACTCACAAAAGACATCTCTTTAATTCATTCAAAAGAATGAGACTCAGAATAACCACAGCAATTATGAGCAAGAGCAATACAGAAAGCATCACAACGCCTGATCTGAAATTATACTACAGAACTATAGTAACAAAAACAGCATGGTACTGGTATCAAAATAGACATGGAAGGCCAATGGATAGAATAGAAGACACAGAGACAAATCCACATACCTACAGCTGTTTGATATTTGACAAAGATACCAAAAATATTACTGGAGAAAAAATAACCTTTCTAACAAATGGTGCTAAGAAAATGGTAACCACATGTAGAAAAATGAAGCTAGACCCCTAGCTCTCACTCTGCACAAAAGTCAAATCAAAATGGATCAAAGACTTAGGAATTAGACCAGAAACCTTGCAACTAGTAGAAGAAAACAGGTTTACCACTCTATCATATAGGTGCAGGCAATGACTTCCTCAACAATTCCTAAAGTTCAAGAATAAAACCAAGAATCAGTAAGTGAAATGCCATGAAATTAAAAAGCTTCTGCACAGCAAAGGAAACAATTAAGAGCATGGAAAGAGAACCTACACAATGGGAAAAAAATCTTTTCCAGTTGTTTCTCTGACAAGGGATTAATATCTGAATATATAAAGAACTCAAAAAACACCACCAAAAAACCCCAAATAATCTAATCAATAAATGGGCAGAAGAACTAAACAGATATTTCTCAAAAGAAGAAACAGAAATGGCCAACATATATATGAAAAAATTTTCAACATCTCTAGCAATCAGGGAAATGCTAATCAAAACTACACTAAGATTTCATCTAATCCAGTTAGAATGGCAATTATCAAGAACACAAACAATAATAAATGCTGGCAAGGATGTGCAGGGAAAGATACACTCACACATTGCTGTTACGATTGTAGCCAAGTACAACCACTCTGGAAAGCAGTATAGAGAAACTTGAAAAACTAGGAATGGGATCACCCTATGACCCAGCTATTCCACTCCTTGGTATTTATCCAAAAGAACTAAAATCAGTATACTATAGCAATGCAGCCCCCTCAATGTTTATAGCAGCACAATTCACAATAGCCAAATTATGGAATCAACCCAGATGCCCATTAACAGATGAATGGATGAAATTGTGGCATATATACAAAATGGAGTTTTTTCAGCCCTAAATAAGAATGACATTATGGCATTTTCTGGTAAATGGAAGGAAATAGAGAACATCATGCTAAGTGAAGTAAACCAGTCTCAAAAAGTCAGGGTCAAATGCTTTCTTTCATATGTAGAAGCTAGATCAAAATAAAAGAAGAAGAGGAGGATCAGATATCATAAAGCTATAAGGAAGATCAGAGGAAGAAATAGAAGATCAAGAGGAAGAAAGGCGAGGTGGGAAAGAGGAGGAAATGCAGAATGAATTTTTAAAATTGTGATATATGAATATATAAATATACTACAGGGAATTTCACATTGTGTATAAGTAGAAAAAAATCAATAAAAAATAGATCAGTAGACAAAAGAAAGGAGAATGGCAGGAGGGAGATGGGGAGGGGAAAGTTGGGGGGACAGGAACTGAAATTGAATTCCAAGAGTGTACAAATCTGTCAAGATGAATTCAACTACTATGTATAACTATAATGCTCTAATACAAAATTAAAGGAAAGAATCATGATGTATATAACTCACCACCAAATGGCTCAGGAAAATAATTGTGTGTGTGTGTGTGCACGCGCATGCACACACGCATGCATGTGTGTGTGTAGAGAGAGAACTATCATGTCCAAATGATAATAAATTGAGTAAAATATTTTTTAAATTGTGAATTTGTATAAATGTTTTTGTGCTAATTATTTTGGGAGGGGAGGACTTTTTGTAAATTTGAAATTATTGCCAAATAGAAATTAAGGGGAAAATTTAATTGCATGTTGATTATTAACAGCCTTTTGCATCAGTCAGGCTCTTCACACTGAATCAACTCATAATCCCTGGGAAATTTTCTGCATTCTAAAGGAACTAAATGGAACCACCAGTTCCAGTGCAATATGCTTTCATAAGTAGAACAGCGTGAAGTTACTAAGCAACTCAAGGCACCTTTTCCTGACTCTATTTAAAGACAAAGTCAGGTTTTCCTTTTTAAAACCTATTTAAATAGAATCCAACTATTTTGTGCACTTCAATTCTTTTTTTTTTTTTTTCTTATTTTCAAATCCTCCAAAATCCTTCAGGAGGGTTGGTTTATAGGCATGCATTTCATAAAAACCACCAATACTTACCAAGCAACCCCTGCGTGTATAAGCTCATATTAGGCACTGGCAATAGCAGGCCTAGCAACAGTCTGGGCTGTACATGCTGCGGGGAGACATGGCTGACTAAGCCTGAGTGCAAGAGTCAAACCTGGAGAGGCAGGGATGGGCATGCATGTGCACACGCATGAGCGTGCGTACACACACACACCAGCAAGTAATTTCTGCAAGACTTGGAGGACAGGGCAACAATGCCCTTTTAATTACTAAAGAATCCTGGAAGGGCCTTGGCAGCTCAGAAAGCAACCTCCGGCCCATGAGAAAACACCATTAGCTGAAACAAGGGAACTAGCAGGAAGACCAGTGTTCGCTGCGCATAAATTGGATCTGGACTACCTCTCCCTGTTCTCACTGAACCCTGTCAACATCCATCCACCCAATAGGTATCACGGTGACAAGTGGAGAAACTAAGCTCTGGTCAACCTAAACAAGGGTGGGGGAGAGAGAGAGGGAGAAAGGGAGGGAGGAAGAGAGAGGGAGAGAGAGAGAGGTCCTCCAATAATTATTCTGTAACAACAATATTGCACTGCAAATATTCAAGCCACAGTAAGCTATGGGCATGTTCAAGAAGGTTGAGGCAAGGGAAACTCTTAAGAGGCAAAAAGGGAGAGATTTATTTAGGCTACTAAGATTAAAAGTTCATTGGTCTTGGAGACATGAGGCAGGAATTGGCAGCGGCTCAGTGGTGGAGGGGCTGTTACTGGGTAAGTGCTCTGTCCACAGCACCTTGTCTGAATTGCTGCAGACTTTAAGAATGTTAAACATTCTTACAGTAATCTGTGCATACGTGGGAGGCATGCAAAGCACAAGGCGCCTGTAGAACAAGAAGAAATTTCCTTGGAACCTTTAGAAAGTCCTTGAGAATCCTACTTATCTCAGACAGGCAGACATGTCCCTCCCCCCTCCATCACTTCTAAGTTCCAATTTTGTGTGGGTGTGACAAGTATAATTTCATCTTGGTATCATCAACTTTCACAGTCACAAAGCTGATGGGAAGGGGAGCAGAGATTTCAACTTCTCTCTATCTCACCTCGACAGCCATGGCTGGATTTTGTTTGGTTTTTATTTTAAGGGTTACCCTAAATATTTCACCATGAATATTTAACAATAAAACTCTGAAGTTCAGCAACATCTTTTTCTTCCTCCTGAGCAAAGTGAGGACCTTAGAACACAAATTCAGATCATGATCCTCCAAGATGATGTTCAACTACTACACAATATTTTTGTTCTTTTTTTTAAATATTATCCTCCCAAATTAGCTAGCATTCATTTTTCTTATTATATCAGCCTCCACTTCTGGATTCCATTCTGTCTGCTGGTTCACATGTCAATCTTTATGTCAATATCACATCACCTTGAATGCTTTAAATCAAATACTATTAAGTCCCCCAACTGGGTTGTTTCTTTCAAAATTGTTTTGGCTTTTCTATGTCATTTGTATTTTCATATAAATTTTAAATTGGCTTGTTGATTTCTTTAAAAAAACAGATGGCATTCTTTTGAGATTGTAGTGAATCTATGGGTCAATTGAGAAGTATTAATATGTCAATCATACATCATCTTCCAATCCATGATCATGATATAGCTCTTCATTAATTTTGTCTTCTTTAATTCATCTCAGCAATCCTTTATGATTTTCAGTGTTCAGGTTTGCACATATTTTATTGGATTTTGTGCAATATTTCATATTTTTATGCTATTTTAAATTTTAATTTGTACCTATGGGCTGATAGCAGAGGAGAAATGCATTTGATCTTTACATGTTGACTTTGCATCTCATTTGTCAGTTCTAGAAATATTTATACTTTATTTCAGATTTTTTACAGAGATGATTATGTCATCTGTGAATAAATGCAATTCTATATTTTGGGTTCCAATTTGCATGCTCTCTTTTGCTTGCTGTCTTGTACACATGAGAACTTATATTTCAACGTTAACTAGAATAGACATTGCTGACTTAGTCCTTATTGTACGGGAAAAACATTGAATCTTCCACCAATTTGCATTTCAACTGTATATTTTTAGTAGGTTCCTTTATAAAACTGAGGAATCTTTTGTTCATCCCTAGCTTTCAGGAGTTTTATAGTGAAGAGATATTAAATTTTATCAAATTACTTCTTTGCATATATTGAAATTATATGATTTTTAAATTTAGTCTATGCATTTAGTGAGCTACACTGATTGATTTTTTTAAATGTTAAATCTACGTTGAATCCCTATGATTAACCCTACTTGGACAAGATGTATTATCCTTTTTATATATTGTTGGATTCAATTTGCTTGAATTTTGTTAAGATTTTTACATCTACATGCATGGAAAATGTTGGCTATAGTTTTCTTTCTTGTAATTTCTATTTATCTATTTATTTATTTACTTGTGTATTTATTTTTGGCTTGTGGTATCATGCTAACTTTGATCTCTGAAAAAATAAATTCAGAAGTATTTCCTCCTCTTCCTTTGTCAGAGAAATTGCTATAAAATTACCTTTTTTTCTTAATTGGGCATATTTCATCAGTGAAACTACTTGACTATGAAGTTTTCTGTTCTCTGTTGAAATATTTGTACCTAAAAATTCAATTTCTTTGGTAGTTTTAGGACTGTTGACCCTTAAGGGGAACTGAGGCATAAATTGATTAAGAAGCAAAGTCTGTTTGGACTGATCACAAATTCAAACAGAATTGAATATGTGCTCTAGGATCCTACAGATTTTCCAACAAATTTTTTTGTTTTGTTTTGATTGCAAATAATTTTTAAAAGCAAAAACACAAATGAGGAGAGAGATTACATGGGCAGAGGGATTATATCAGTTGCTTGTCAAGAATTAAAATGGTGCAGGCAAGATGGCGAGCTGTCTTGTAAGACCAGGACTCTCTAACTTAAATAATGTAAGTAGCAATTCTCATAGGAGTGGGAATAAAGGACAAAGAGCAAAGGAATTCCTGAGAAATGAAGGAAGTTAGAGGCAAAATAACCCTATGGCATTGGAATGTTCCTCTGTAAAGAAAACTATAAGTCTCTGCACGTAACCCACAGGACGCAGTGAGTCTGGGCCTGATGGGATTTCTATATGTGCTGGGAAAGGGGTGTCCATCTGCACCGGCTCAAAAATCTCAGGGATACATGACTGAAGCTTAGTCTCTTGTGTCTTTGCAGCCTAATATTTTGGGTTGGCTCAAAATTCATCCTTTTATTTTAATTTCTTCCACAGGACTATGAAGGTTTTCTTTATCCTTTTTTTTCCTATTTGGGATTCACCAAGTTTCTTAGATTTATGATTTATAGTTTTCATCAAATGTAGAAAAGTTGTAACCATTATTTCTTCATATTTTCCTTCCTGTCTCTTCTCTCCTCAGAGTTTATTCCACATATGCATATCACTTGATATTTTTTCAATCTTTTTTTCCTCTGGCTTCTATTGCTATGTGTTCAGTATTATTATACTTTTCTTCTGCAATGTCTAATTTGCTATTAATCCAATCAAATGTGTATTCATATCTAATGATATCTCTTTTATCTGCAGAAGTTTAGGTCTTTCTTAGTATCTTCAATCTCTCTCCTCATCATATTCATATCTTCTTCTAAATTCTTGAGCATTTGAGCCTATTACAATAGGTTTTTTTTTCCGACCTTTTTAGGAAGTCTATTAGAAGTCTTATTTTATAATTTCTGGGTTTGTTTCTCTTGAATGATTTTTCTCCTGGTTTTGGATCATCATTAAATTAAAATTAACCCTCATAAAAATTAACCCTCATACTTATAATTTCATGTCCTGTTTTCTTCCTTTCCTTCCTTCCTTTCTTCCTTCCTTCCTCCCTTCTTCCTCTTTCTTTTCTTCTTTCTTTCTCTTTCTTTCTTTTTTTCTTTCTTTTTTTCTTTGAATGTTTTAGATATTTTTAATTGCATGCTAGACATTGTGACATTTGTATTGTATACTGGATTTAATTGTATTCCTTTGACGTGAATTGACACACAGGTTACTTAGAAACAATGATTCTTTCACAGGTTGCTGTTGAGCTTGTTAGGGCAGCTCCCAAGCAGCCATTATAATTGAGCTCCATGGGTAAGGTGCGACTCTTCTAAAAACTCAAGCTGGCTTTCTGTGTATTACAAGGTCTCTTCAACCTACAGATTAGAATACACATTTTTTTTCCAGCCCTGTATGAGCTCTGGGGATTGTTCAGCCTACTATTCTTTAGCTTTCTTGAGACTACTTCCATGAATGCAAAAACCAGCGTTCAAAAATTTGAAGGGATCACTCTTTAGATCTTCAGAGTTTGCACTGCATAGATCCTTCTCTCCAGTATTCTCCCCACAGCAGCTTTGGTCTCTATAAATGCTGATACTCCTCTCTTCCACTAAGCTGAATCGCTAGTCTCTGCCTGGAGGCAGTCAGTCAGAATGATCCTAAGACGTATCTTAATTTCTTCTTTCAGGGATTGCATTTCTGCACTGCCTGGTGTCCAATGTCTGAAAGGCATCCAGAGAGCTATAGTTTTTGTTAGAGCAGAATACTCAAATATCAGAGATAGCCACTAGGGTCATCTTGCCACTCAATTCTTTTTCCCCAAATTTCTTTATTCTTGTCCTCTCCCTGCTTCCTTCCTGAAAGCTGATTAATATATATTTTCTAAATTCCTCAATCTTTTGAATTCTTGACAAACAAGTGATATAACCTCCCTCCCTACTTGTGGCTTTTGCTTTTAAAATTTGCTTGAGCCGGGCGTGGTGGCACACGCCTGTACTCCCAGCACTTTGAGAGGCTGGGACAGGAGAATTGAGAGTTCAAAGCCAGCCTCAGCAATGGCAAGGTGCTAAGCAACTCAGTGAGACCCTGTCTCTAAATTAAACACAAAATAGGGCTGGGGATGTGGCTCAGTGGTCGCATACCCCTGAGTTCAATGCCCAGTACCAAAAACAAAAAACAAAAAAAAAACTTGCTTGAAATCTGTAAGACTCCTCAGCATATTTCAGCCAGCCTGAAATTTGTGTCTCCTGAATTGTAACTCTGATCAGTCCAAATAAACTCTTTTTGTTTCTCAATCACTCTGTACCTCAGTTTATCTCTAAGGGTCTACACACCCTAAAGCAGAAGACCCATCTGAGCATACAGATTTCTGACCCACAGGAACTATGATATAATATACGTATGTTATTTTGACCTGCTGTGTTTGTGCAGCAAGAGACAACTAATGCAAGCCGGGCACGGTGGCGCAAGCCTGTAATCCCAGCACTTAGGGAGGCTGAGACAGGAGAATTGCGAGTTCAAAGCCAGCTTCAGCAATGGCGAGGTGCTAAGCAACTCAGTGAGACCCTGTCTCTACATAAAACAAAAAATAGGGCTGGGGATGTGGCTCAGTGGTTGAGTGCCCCTGAGTTCAATCTCCAGTACCCACAAAAAAAAAAAGAGAGAGAGACAACTAATGCAGAGGTAATCTTTCGAGCATAGAGTTAATACTTCAGGGACAGAAGCACAAGTCCAGCTCCCCACCCCATCACTCCTGAATCCAAATACACCCCTTTTTTATTTTTCATTTCAAGACAGAGTCTTGCTAAATTGCCCAGGCTATCCTCGAACTTATGATTCTCTTGCCTCAGTCTCCAGTGTTGCTGGGACTATAGGTGTGTACCACCTCACACGGCTTTAGATCCACTCTAAAAGAATATATTCTATTTCTACTTCCTCAAAAAGAATCTAAAAATCCATACACAATCTTGTTTTCCATAGAAGACATAGAATCTCATTAAAATAAGAACAACAAATGTGAGAGGATTATTGACTGGTTCACATATAAAGATCTGTTATAGGGTAGTGATTAAGAACATAGTGACTGGAGTTTAAATCCTAGCTTTGCCACTTGTGACTTACTATTCCTTACCTCCCTTCTCTGAGTGCCCTTGTCTGTAAAGTGAGGCTAACATCACTGACAGCATCTTTGTAGGCCACAGATGGGCCAGTTCAAGGAGAGTGCTAAGGGCATGAGAGTTCAACACATTCTGGTTGCTAGTTTTATTCTTTCTGGTGAAATTAATAGGATTAAATAGCATTTTTGTAGTCTTTAGTTATTCATAGTAGGACCACACAGATCTGGAGGAGTATTCTAGAATAGCCATGCAGCAAATATTTACCAAGCTCCACT
>PVHX01023634.1:0-25364 GCA_004024805.1 Geosciurus inauris
CAAAAAAAAAAAAAAAAAAAAAAGAATACAAACAATAAGTGTTGGTGAGTATGCGAGTAAAAATGTAAACTCATAGCCGGGCACGGTGGCTCAAGCCTGTAATCCCAGCACTTAGGGAGGCTGAGACAGGAGAATCATCAGTTCAAAGCCAGCCTCAGCAACGGCAAGGTGCTAAGCAACTCAGTGAGACCCTGTCTCTACATAAAATACAAAATAGGGCTGGGGATGTGGCTCAGTGGTCGAGTACCCCTGAGTTCAATCCCCAGTACCAAAAAACAAAAAAAGTAAATTCATACATTGCTGATGGGACGGCAAACTGGTGCAACCACTATAGAAAGCAGTATGGAGATACCTCATAAAATTTGGAATGGAACCACTATTTGACCCAACTATCCCAAGCCTTGGTTTATACCCAAAGGACTGAAAATCAGCATACTACAATAACACAGCCCCATTTATGTTTACAGCTGCTCAATTCACAATAGCTAAACTATGGAACCAACCTAGATGCCCTTCAGCAGATAAATGGATAAAGCAAATGTGGAACATAAACACAATGGAATATTACTCAGCTTTAAAGAAATTATGGCATTTGCAGGTAAATGGATGGAACTAGAGAATATCATACTACGTGAAATAAGCCAATCCCAAAAAAACGAAATGCCAAATATTTTCTGATAAATGGATGCTGATCCATAGTGGGGCGCAAGGGTGGAGGAGGGGGTTGCTGGGAGGGTTGGTGGAACTTTGAAGAACTCTGGTTTGTGTAGAGGGGAATGAGAGGAGGGGTGGGGCTGTGGGGATGGGAAGGATGGTAGAATGAGATAATGAGGCAGACATTATTACCTTATATACATGTATGATTACAGTACTAGAGTGACTCTGCACCACGTACAGCCAGATGAATGAGAAGTTGGGCTCCATTTGTGTACAATATGCCAAAATGCATTCTATTGTCATGTATAACTAATTAGAACAAATAAAAATAAAATTTTATGTTTCCTTATTTAAAGGACCTTGCAATCTGGTGATTAATCTTACTCCAATTTAGGTTTATAAGCTTCCTTTTAAAAAGACATCTTTTTTTGGTACTGGGGATTGAACTCAGGGGCACTCAATCACTGAGCCACATCCTCAGCCCGATTTTGTGTTTTACGTACAGACAGGGTCTCACTGAGTTGCTTAGCGCCTCACCATTGCTGAGGCTGGCTTTGAACTCGTGATTCTCCTGTCTCAGTCTCCCAAAGTGCACCACTGCACCCGGCTTAAAAAGACACCTTTAAATCACTATGCCAAGTCACTGATTCGGGTTAGCCAGGTGATTATATATATATATTTTTAAATTCAAATCAAACAAAAACTTAGCAAACATAAACAGAACACACAGAACAGATATAAAATTCAATCCAAATTATTTAGTGTTCCTACAGGAAATAGTAATTTACAAAATAGATGATGTCCCTGCCCTCATTAAACATTATGTACAATATCCTATACTGGGTCCCGAGGATATAAAGATGAATAATATATGATCGTTATCCTTAATATGTTCAAACTCTAATGGAGAAGACAAACTATTATGCACCTAAAAATAAGTCAGACTCTGACATGCATCAGAATGGATATGTAAATAAACACACTATGAATTCTGAGGGAAGGACATTTGTCCAATAGAAAGTCCAGGAGGGATGTGCTTACTTCATGGCATTCAAGTTATAAATGAAGGATAAATGAGATTTTTGAGGAAGAACATTCTAGAAACATCAGTGAAGAAAGAAAATCACACAGAAAAAAATTCCAACACACTCATACTTTTAAGAGGTACACAATCTACTCAAAGAAGCTTAAGTTCTTAATTATTTAAAAGAAGACAGAAGTACGGATCACTGTGGCTGCAGTGGTCAGAAGGAGTTTAATTAAAATGTGAGATTTAAGCTAGGCCTTCAAGACTGAATATGATTTGAGTAAAGAAAGAAAACTATTATAATGGAAGGCATAGAAGAAATAAAACAAACACATAAAAAATACACTGAGCCAGGCTTGTTGGTGCATGCCTGTAATCCCAGTAACTCAGGAGGCTGAGGCAGGAAGATTGCAAGTTCAAGGCCAGCCTCAGCAACTTAGCAGGCCATAAGCAACTTAGTGAGGGCCAATCTCAAAAATAGAAAGGGCTGGGGATGTAGCTCAGTAGTAAAACAGCCCTGGGTTCAATCTTCTGTAACTCCCCCACCCACAAAAAACACACTGAGGGAATGAGAAGTGGTTGCTTAATGGGTATCACTTTTGCAAGATGAAAGAAGTTCTGAAGATTGGTTACAAAGCACTTACTACTACTGAACTGTATACTTATAAAGACAGAAAATTTTAAGTTATGTGTATTCTGCCACAATTAAAAAGTATTTTTTTAATATTTTAAAAAACTGGTTTGTGACTCCAGGAAACCCTGAGAAGGGCTTAACTTACTTCTGTGGTATTCCTGTCAAAACCTGCAGAATCTGAATCTAATCATGAGCAAATACCAGGCTGTAGTCTTCAAAAATACCAGGGTCATGAAAGACAAGCAGATTGAGCAAATATACCAGATTAAAGGAGATCAAAGAGACATGACAACTAAATAAAACATGCAATCCTGGCTTGGGTCCTGGAGGCCACCTACCTGCCCCTAAATTGCTGTAAGACACATTACTGGGATAATCAACATCTTAAAACTACATAATGATATTGAATCAATATTACTTTTCTGGTTTTGAATTGTATATTGTGGTTAGACGTGCAAATTATTAAATGGTTCAGGGAAAAAAGTGTGCGCACATGAAAAGAGAAAGCAGAAAAAGTCAATGTGATAAAATAATAGAAAATGTGGATGAAGGACTATTCTTGTAATTTTTTCTGTAACACTGATTATTATTTCAAAATTGAAAAGACTCCAAGGAACAAGGAAATAAAATAAGACTGGTTAGATTACATGGGTAATCATAATAAAGACAGCAAAGTCAGGAAGAACTCAAACCTCAATAATAAATATGCACCTAGAAGTTCCAGCATTGGGGGGGTGGGGTGTGAAATAAAGGGATGTAGGGATGGGAATTAGGAAACAAAAAGGAAGGAATGGACAGAGGAGAAGCTTGTACACAGGGCAAGAAATGCTTTAGGGCCTAAGAGCTAAAAAGGGAAGAGCACTGGCAGGAGTCTCTGGCAGGAAACAGCCCTCCTTTGGTTACAAGTTTCTCTGCCCTTAGGGAAAGAAGAACTACCTTAGAAGGAGATGATACTAGCTATTTCCTTACTCAATTAACAAAGTTATAAGAGCTTCTACTGTTTTTCAGATATTTTATAAATATTAGGATATAGAATGAACATGCAGGAAAGATTTTTCACTCTCATGGAATTTACCCTCCAGTAGAGAACACAGATAAACAACAAGTAAACAATTCAGTGAATTATTTCAGATGAGACTATGAAAAAAATAAACCAGAATAAGGTTATAGAGTGCTTAAGGTATTTTTTTTTAATTGGGGATTAAACGCAGGGACACTTAACCATTGAGCCACAGCCTTTTTTTATATTTTTTATTTAGAGACAGGGTCTCACTGAGCTGCTTACAGCCTCACTAAGTTGCTGAGGCTGGCTTTAAACTCATGATCCTCCTGCCTCAGTCTCCAGGGCCAATGGGAATATAGGCATGCACCACTGCGCAATGGCACTTAGGGTATTCTTACTTACCAATTTCTATTATCAGTACCACCATTCACCCAGACTCAATACACTTAATTATTGTCTTCCCTTTTCCCTTATACTCACCAACTACAACTATCCAAACTATGAAAATTCTGTCATGTATTCCACATCTCTTGCATTTACTTCCTCTTTTCTATTCCTAATGCCAGTTTTTAAAAAGATCTCAAACTGGTCTAATTCAAGCTATACTACCCTGCTGCCAGTTCAAACCCTAATTTCTAGTTTTTCAGCACACCTTCTGAAACATGGACTATAGCTGAGCCAAACCAACCTGCCCGTCACCTAAATACTTCATACTGTTTCATATCTGTACCTTTATTTCCTGCTTCACCTTGAATTCTCTTTGTTCTTCAAGCACCAAAATCCACCCCTTAAATGTCACCTCCTTCATTAACTTATCTTGCTTTTCTCATCTAAATATCATCTCCTCCACCTCTAAAACTCCCAGGAAATACTATTTATGATTTTCTTAAAGCTCTTACCACTTATAACCTTGCATCCAAGTATTCTGGATATCGTATCTCACATTTAGGTTTGCCAAACATAGTTCTTTGAAAGCAGGAACTACAATAGTAATCTTTCATTTTAAATAGAAACTGCCACAAGACCATGCATTAAGTGTCCCATAAATATTTGTAAATATTTATGAACTTAGGGTATACTGTTTACCAAAGTAACCCTACTAGAATTAAGGACACAAACACAGAAACTGCTTTGAGTTTTTAGCATACTGATATTTAAGCAGACCATGTCAGCATAAGAGCTTATAAAAATAAATCTAACTTAAGGGACAAGAAACTGTTGACCAAAGAAATACAGTAGAATCACACAAATATAAAGCAAACTCACTTCATTTTCCTGGGCAAGTCTTAAAATTTCATCAAGTGTGACAAATGTATCATTTCCTCTAACTGCATCTTTCTCCATAAATCCAAGGTGGATATCAGTTGCAACTAAGATTTTAAATGTATTTTCATCATCACTGTATTAAAAAATAAATATCATTTCAATATAATGCATTAAAAGGATATTCATGTAAATTGAGACTTATGCATAAAATAAGTAACAGCAGTTAGGAGTGAAGTCATTTTTCTACCCTTAAACTTGTTCTGAAAATTTGAAGTATTCACCAGATCTTCAACATCACATAATTTTCCTAACCATTAATTCAATACATAACAAATTTGTACATAAAGTTTTAAAAGGTTCTGTAACTCCTTCAAAAATTTATAATCCTATTATAATCAGTTTTATACACTCAAACCTAAAGGTTTGCTTGTTTTCCTACTTTTTGCCAGCACAAAAACCCAAAAGGCTTTGATCTTGATTTCTAGATTTGATTTATTTGATTTTACACTCTAGGAAAGTCAAGTTTAAAGAGTCTTCCTCTGAGTTTGTAAGTAGATTTTATACTACTGAAACTTACATTACTTACTTATGCTAGAAACTTACGTTCAGGCTCCTGAAAATTCCTGCTTGACTCTACTTTCTATAAAAAATTAATTTTTCATTAATAAACTTTGCCAAGTAAGAAATTTCAATTCAAATGAATTCTGGCAGAGGCAATTTCACCTGAAGCCACGTTAAAATAGTTATTAACATTCTCTTAAACAATGTAACTTTTTTTTAATATTTATTTTTTAGTTGTAGGTGGACAGAATATCTTTATTTAATTTTTATGTGGTGCTGAGGATCGAACCCAGTGCCTCACACGTGCTAGGTGAGCACACTACCACTGCGCCATAACCCCAGCCCAACAATGTATCTTTTAATTCTCTAAAATACTTTTATGTCTATGATCTCATCATAACTCCCAGTTAGTAAAGAGGTAGGCATTATTCTCTCTGAAAAATGAAAAGGCTAGACACTGCAAAATTAACTGATTTATCACTCAACTAATGGCAGAAACAGGACTAAAAGCCACAATGAAAACTCAGGTTATTTTTACTAAACCATAATCTTTAAAATCTTTTATTTTTTTTTTAATTTTTTTAGTTGTAGATGGTCACAATGATTTTATTTTGTTTATTTATTTTCATGTGGTGCTGAGGATTAAACTCAGTGCCTCATACATGCTAGGCAAGTGATCCACCACTAAGCTACAACCCCAGCCCCTTTAAAATCTTTTTGTACAAAATTAGAATATTAATATACAAAAAGCATTTCCAGCAAAATTTTTCTTCAGATTTCAAAAATGATATGCAAAGTTCTGATTTCTGTATAACAACTTTTCAGATCACATTACTACATCCAC
Organism: Geosciurus inauris; assembly: GCA_004024805.1. NCBI lineage: Eukaryota > Metazoa > Chordata > Mammalia > Rodentia > Sciuridae > Geosciurus > Geosciurus inauris. The sequence continues at coordinate 5,993 of PVHX01023634.1, forward strand.
ATTACATCACATTACTATAGATGAAATATTAAAAAATATTCATTTTCAATATAGATACGCTAAAAATCTGCTTAAACAAAACTGCATTAATAAAACTTCATGAAAATTCAAGGATATCTATAGCTTCAATATTTTAATAAAGTCTAAGAACATAACCTTACATATTATAGCAATATAACAAATTACTGCAAGATTCCAATCTATAGCATCACATTTTTAATAAATATACGAAATGGATTTTTAAACACTGCCAATATTCTTTTTGATAACTAACACTTCTACTCACAGGCAAGTTCTTTATTTACTGGTATTTTTTTGGTGGGAGGAGTTGTTTACCAGGGATTGAACTCAAGGGCACTGGACCACTTAGCCACATCCCCAGCCCTATATTGTATTTTATTTAGAGACAGAGTCTCACTGAGTTGCTTAGGGACTGGCCATTGCTGAGGCTGGCTTTGAACTCTTGATCCCCCTCGCTCAGCTTCCCCAGCCTCCAAGATTACAGGCCTGCACCCTCTTGCCCAACTAATTTTTTTAAGGTTATCAAGTTAATAGTCCTTGTAAACCCAAAGTAACCAAAGGATTCTATAAGTCACAGGCTTACAGTGCATCTGCAGGACTCATTTTTATGGTCAGTAGGCTCCACAAGGGCGAGGTTCCTCTCCAAGTACTCTTGGTCCTGTGTTCAAATGTATCAATCGTTTCTAAATTCTAAAAACAAGTATAAAAAACACATTTGTTAAAAAGGTTGCACATATTTAACATTTTAAGTTAGGATGCATAGTTTATAGACTTCTTAAATAATCAGACCAGCAATTTTCAAAGTCTCATTTTCATATAAGCGCCTACTATGATTTTTTAATGTGCCACTCTAGTTTCACTGTTACGGCTAAACTCATCTCCTATTTTCTTTTCCCTTGCTCTTATGGGAAATTAATGCATATTAATAAATGTACAGAAAGGGTCACATATGATTCTGGTACAGTACACAATTCTGGATGTTAAATTGTTTGCATAGGAATATTCTGGAGTATGGCGGCAACCCCATATTTTCTGCCCGAAAATAATATTTTTAAAAGAACGGGCTTGTTTTTGGAAGAGAAGGGCCCATGTTTAAAGCTAGAAAAATAAATAAATCAAACACGTGGAGAAACACCTTTGAGAGGAAGCAGGACAACTGTAAGTAGTCAGATTTGGGAAGGAAAATCTGCCACCCTCTTACACGTCCGGAGTTCCAGGTTGCGTTGGTATTCGAAGAATCACCAAGTCCTAGCCGTGGGTCTCGGAAGTCAGACCCAGGAGCCCTCTACACCCCTCCCCAGCCGACTTGGCGGCCCACACTGGCCAAAGCGTCCCATTGACTCTAGGACTAGGAGGTGGATACGATTCCTAAATTACCACACACCTGGACTCTTCAAAGCCCCACCTTCGGGACCAAGGCTGTCTTCTATCTGGGAAGAAGGGGCGGGAAGCAGTCTGCGCCCGGAACACCAAGGGTCATAAACCTGAATTAGGCGCGAGAGAATAGCTTCTGTGTTTCTCGCGATACCTCGTTAATGACGTAGGCTACTCAAGTCCTCTTCGAGTTTCATTGGCTGCGGAATGTCGAGAGCGAGTACGGACAGTAGCGGTAAGGCCCCGCCCCCATGCAGGAGCCAATCCTGGGCAGCCGAAGGGACAAACCCGGAAGCAAGAATCGTGGCGGCGACTTTCCTCTGTAAGGTGGGTAATTTATTCAGTTCCTGGACCACGTTTTCAGATAGACTCTAAGAACTACTGGGTCCAAACGGGTGGTGACCTTCGGCCCTAACCGAGGCCTGGAGGTCAGGCCGCTTAGCGGGTCCCAGGTAAGACCGTGGTGGCTTCTTCGGTATGGGCTGTTTGGAAGGCCGCGGGCCTGCAAGTGACCAGCCGGTGGCAGAGTCAGGTGTGGCGGCCCTCTTTCATCCACCTCGCCCGCCTCACTACACCCTGTAGTTCTCAGACTCTACAGGGTGAGTCCGGCTCCCCCTTGTCCGTGAATCCCTGGGTTCAGCACATCTGTACTGCGTTGTGCTGAGAACAAAATATAATGCAGTAAAAATAATATGGACTTTTAAATTTGAAGATCGGCCTTTCAGCTCCACAGAAGGGTCCTTGATCTGAACTTAACAAGTTGTTTTAATCTGTCTAAACCTCTATGTATTCACCTGTAAAATGGGGCTTATTGCCCCATCTGTCACTGAATCTGTCACTTATTACTTCTTGATGGGATATCATCAAGTAAGAATCTTGATCACTTTATTTTAAATCCTTAATGAAGAAGATGCATCTGGGTTTGACTTTTAAAATTAAATATATCAAGGAAGCTTTGTATGTGATTTATTTCATTTCGAACTTTAAAAGTTCGGGGCGGTTATATGAAAAAAGACATCTTGTAGGAAGTCAGTGAGATTTGTGCTATTACCATATCTGATATAAATACAAGCGATCCATACTTTATGTGTTGGCATCTGTTAGCTATTTCATTAAACAATTATACAATCACTTTTGTGTTGCAAGTTCAGAAAATAGTTTGAGGATTAAAAAAAAAAAAAGAAACTCCAAGGAAACTAATATAACACAAAGCAAGTGTGATGAGATCTCTAAATTTACTCTGAAAAATTGGATGAACCTTAGAAATTCTTTAGTACAATCCTTACATTTTACAATGAAGTTACAGGCCTAGAGAAGTTACTGGTCATGAGTGATAGATTTAAGCTTCAGTTCCGTGGTCCTGCCCCTAGTAAACAATATTTAATACCACAATAGGTTTGTATAGTATTAGATTTGTGAAATTTAGTTGAACAAAATCAGTATCTTTGGTGTATGACTAATTCTGGATCTTCTCAGAATCTATTCCAGGCAGAATCAAGTGACAAGGCTTTAATTAAAGTTAATGCTATACATATATCTCAATACCTGCTGTATACAAGTGGAACGTAAATATTAAACAAGGTCCCTATCCCTAAGTTCATTATGTTTAAGCATCAGAAACAAAGTTTGGCAAAACAAGACAAATATAGCACCAAAAAGAGTAAAGGAGAAAGATCTAATTGGGAGGATCAAGAAAGAATGAAAGGGAGGGAGAACATCTGAGAATAGTCTTGAAAGATTGGTTAAGGTTTCAACAAATGCAGTTTGGAGACTAATAAATTGTATTTTTAAAATAACTATTCTCATTTTCTTTAACTGATTAAGGCTTATATGCTGCATAACTCTTTAAGCCGATATTAATTTGTAATTTAATATGGCAGTTAAGCAGAATAAACATCTGCCAGAAGCTTTCTTCAATCTCCAGGACTGGGTGAATTATGACCCTCCTGTATACTCAAGGTATCTAGATAGGGTTAGTATTATCTTTGCAATCTCCTGCACTAGACGGAAGCTTCTTGAGGTAAAGACATGGATCTTGTTCATTTTTGAATCCCAGTTCCCAGGCATTATATTCATACTTCTGGAGTAAAGGAGTAAATGACAGCCAAAATTCAGTTCGGAAACAAGGAGCCAGCTGAGAACTATAGCTTTCTGCCATCAGATAGGACTACTTTTTGAAGCAGTGAGTTTTCCTAGGCCTGAAATTATTAAAGTAGAAATAGGATAATTAATGCAATATGGGGATAGAATTACCTGTACCAATGAGAGATTTAGGAAGGATATCATTGAGGGCCTATTGTATCTAAGAATCCTTTCAAGTTGTCTCTTAGGAACAAGAAATTTTTGTTTACATTTTGTATTATCTGCATATCTAGTTTTATAAAAATTTTGATTGTATCTGTATTTAATGTATCAGTTATACTTTAAAAAATGTAAGCATTCATCACTCTTAACCGAATACTATCATACATAAACCAATAGGTTCAAAATAATAGGCATAGCCATTCATTTAGTAGAGGAAAAGGAAGAATGGCTAGATCATTAAAGATCATAGATAACTGAAATCTATTAGCTCCAGTATTGAATATGTTTAATGAGCATCATGAGAAAACCACCAGTTTAGATAGTGTTTATTTGTGCATGTTTACAAAACTGTTCTGTGCTATTGATAAAGCTTCAATTACTGTTTTGCTAATAATTTCTATGTTTGTGTTTTCAGATCTTGATGAATAAAGCAGATATAATTCATCTCCAGAAAGATTATGCCCTAGCATTTGAAATGCTTTTTACTTAGAATAGTAGTTAAAATGGAAAAAACGAAAGTAAATGATGAAGGAAAACCAGATCCAGAGAATTCTTTGGACTTTTCTGAACACTTTAACCAACTTGAATTGTTGGAAACACATGGACACCTTATTCCCACTGGTACCCAAAGTCTCTGGGTAGGCAATTCTGATGAAGATGAGGAGCAAGATGAAGAAAATGAAGAATGGTATCAATTACAAGAAAAAAAAATGGAGAAAGATCCAAGCAAATTGCTGCTTTGGGCTGCTGAAAAAAATCGGGTAAAAAAAAGATAAAGGGAACCTTAACATAGCAGGAAGAATATTGGGTTTGCAGCCGGTATTTTTGCTGCCCTACCCCTCTACTTGATCAGCAAATTCCATTGCTGAACCTCTAGTTTCTTATATGAGAAAATGGCCACCATAATATCTGTCTCTGTTGTATAGGATTGTGAGAATCAAATTAAGCAATGTACATGAAAGCACATATTAAATTACAAACTGTCATGTTAGATATTATTTGGAGGTTTAAGGATAATTATAAGGATAGCAAGCATTCATTTATATTTTTAAATCATTTATAAGTTATTAGGATCATCGTATGGGTAAATGTCATTTAGAATAGGTAAAGTGGAAATTAATATTTATTAAATACCAACTATACCAGTTAGCTTACTACATTGTTTTATTTAATCCTCATGTATCCATAGAAGAAGAAGAATATTAATTTGCTGAGGATTCTCAGAGTAGAATTAGCACCAAGAATCTATTCTTTCCACTTGGCCACTTCCTCTTCACTTTTACATTCTCCCATGTCTCTGTTGGTAAACTAATAACTACAAGAAGTTATCATTGCCTAATAGCTTTTTAAGCCCAGAGCACCCAGCAGTCCATCAGAGGTTCATAAACCAAACTAAAAACCACTGCCTGGTGGCATATTTCTGAGGTCATATTCAGAAGGAATTAAGCCCTTAGTCCTTGGATTTCCTTTCACCATTTTATTCCTCCGTTAAAGGAAATTTCATTTTTAAAAGTTTTGTACACTCTATATTAGTATGATGCTCTATAAGAAAATGCTGTGTTTGCAGGTGAAATATAGAATATTAAATGTGATTATAGCCTGTATTATTCATTTGGGGCTAAAGCTTTTGTGCAGTAAGTCTTAATTGTACCAGTACTAAATGTGTGGTTTGATATTCAGAGAAATCAGATTCTTGGAAGCAACTGAGTATAGTTAGCAGTAAGTTGTTCATTAGCAAACCAGTTGCCCTCTCGCCCCTAAAAATAAATCTTAAATTATTTTCATTTTAAAGTCATCTGCTAACAGGTATTTATTAAACTTAATTAAATCTAAAACTGCTGGGCAATTTAATTTTCTTGATTTTATTGTTTTGCTTAGAGTTGGGTTTTTTAAAGATCTCTCTTTTTCTTTCTTTCTTTTTTTTTTTTTTCAGCTTACTACAGTGCAGAGACTACTTTCTGAGAAGGCCACTCATGTAAACACTAGAGATGAGGATGAGTATACCCCTCTTCATCGAGCAGCCTACAGTGGGCATTTAGACATTGCTCGTGAACTGGTTGCACAAGGGGCAGATGTTCATGCAGTGACTGTAGATGGCTGGACACCCCTGCACAGTGCTTGTAAGTGGAACAATACCAGAGTGGCTTCTTTCTTACTTCAGCATGATGCAGATGTCAATGCTCAAACAAAAGGCCTCCTGACTCCCTTGCATCTTGCTGCTGGGAACAGAGATAGCAAAGAGACCCTAGAACTCCTCCTAATGAACCGTTATATCAAACCAGATCTGAAGAACAACTTGGAAGAAACTGCATTTGATATTGCCAGGAGGACAAGTATCTATCACTACCTCTTTGAAATTGTGGAAGGCTGTACAAATTCTTCACCTCAGTCTTAATAGTTCTAGTAATTTTCTTAAGTTTCTAAGTACCAGTGCCTCGTTTGTGTGTGATGTGAAATATTCCCATTATACAAGGTTGACATCAAAAGTCTTACTAAAAAAATTAAGTGCTACTCAGTATAATGTTCTTCCTAGTGAATCTCCTGATCTTGATGTCAAATTGTATTTGAGAGTTGTTTAGATATATCTTTAATGATTTCTGTGGAGTTTGTGATTTTTATGAGGAATAATTTTAACTTTACTTAAAAATTTGACACGGGTAGAACAGAAACAAAGGATATTTTTGGTGCTGATCCAAGAGCAATGTATTTTTAAATACCCCATATCCTGGATCTTTATTGAGTATTTAATATACTGATATGTATTTTTATAAAATGAGGTAACTCCCAAGTTTAATTTAGAAGTCTTAAATATAGTGGTACAGCTCAGCTGTCTATATTATCATAGCCAGTTGCTTTCACTTTAAACCAGAAAAATTAACATACTAGTGACTTTAAAAAATATAGTAAAAAAAGCCTAGATTTTTGCTTTATATAACAGACCATTTTGGAAAGCAGTTAGCTGGGCATTTAGTCCATGAATTTTACATACTGCCTCCCCTGCCACAGTTCACACAACCCTGTGCACAATCCTACCTCACCCTGGTTAACCTACATGATCTTTATTCTTATGGTGAGTCAATGTAACCTTTTAGAGATGCACACAACTATCCCCTTGGTCCAGGAGATCATAATATTTCTGCTACCCAACTGGCTTTACTTGCCTAATCCTGCTGGGTTGGCCTCTGCTCATAAAATCTCTTGAGTTCACCAAAAATATCTATTTTCCAAGGTCCTCAGTTTATTCAAACCATTACGGGGGCAAAGTGACAAGGGTAAGGAATTCTAAGAGTAAGAGGATAATGATTATATTAGGACTAGAACCACCAAGTGGCTCAGGTTTAAAAAAAAAAACATAGTGTAGATAGTGATAAAAAACAAATATTCAAGAAAAATAAAGTGCAAGTTTGACAACAAAAAATGTATGAATTCTTTTTTCAATGTATATATTTTGTTGTACCTATACCATATTTATTCAAACAGTATGCTTATTACTAATTCTATGTGTCCAGCAGTTTCCTATTGAATACCTAGCCCCTCTGACTATTCCCAAAGGGTTGTCTTTGAACCTCTCAACACTGGAACTAACATTTTAGGGAAAGGAAACTAAACCAGTTGTGCTTTTCTTCAGTGTATTTTTTAAATACCTACCAAATTTTGTCTCTTGAATCAGCCCACATGACTCAATCACCCTAAACTATACAATAATATATATTAATCAAATATATGTGGAAGGTTTTGTTTAGAACAAAATTGGATCATCTCAGAAAGTTAAAGATAATAAATGAACAGAGTCATTGTAACACTCTCAATTATAAAACTTTAATTATTTTGTGATCTCTTGCCTTGGTTTCAGAGTATCAATACCTGATACAAAGATTTGAGTAGAAAACAAGAGATTGCTTTCTGTTTACACTGGTCCAAATAAGTGATACCAAATGATATGTACAGCTGACAGACAGTGATGGTAAAATAGGATCCCATCTGTCCCAGTAGACTGCTGAACAAGGCTACCTAGTTATCTGAAAGTCACAGAGCCTCCAGTTCCGTTCTTGATTGGGAATGGGTTATATTTATGATTTTATGTTAATTTTTCCTTTATGGAGCCAAAGAAGCTTATTTTCTGATAAGGATCTGAGTTGTGAACACTCTTAAGGGTTTTCAGTCCTCAACATTCACCAATGCTAGAAAGCAAACTTAACAAATAAAGCCTTTCTCCCAGAGGGCAGAATTTTTGTTTACTACCTTTATACTTTCTTTGGCATTTACTAGTATCCACAGAAGACATTCACTAATTGCGCTTTTGACTATATTACATCTGTACTTTTACAGTTTATGCAGGCTAAAAGTTGAGTGGCAAACAAAATTTTCTCTAATTCTGAAGTTCATCCAAAGACTTTTAATCTGTTTTTCATAACTGAGGGCTTAATTTTAATTAACTTGTCTGCTTGAGGAAGAGACAACTTGTTACTGTTCAAGGCACACGTAAGCCCATGGTGAAACTATTTGGCTTTGCCTATGTAAATCTCAAGTATACTACAGGGAGCCTTATAGCCCACAGCCTACCATAGTGATGGGATTTACAGTCTTTATATAGGGATGTGAGGACATTCATTTAGTCCTAATTTTTGGCATCTTTATAGCATCCACTACTCATTAGAAGCTCACGATCAAAAGAAGCCTAGACACTTCCCTGAGGCTTGAGTCTCATACCAAAATGAAATCTCTGAATCAGCTATTTTTTTAAATTTTTTATTTGTTCTTTTTAGTTACACTAGACAGTAGAATGTATCTTGACATATACATTCATGGAGTATAACTTCCCATTCTTGTGATTGTACATGATGGGGAGTTACACTGGTCATGTATTCATATATGAACATAGCAAAGTTATATTCAATTCTACTGTCCTGTTCATATCCCCCTTCCCTTCATTCCCCTTAGACTAATCCAATGACCTTCTGTTCCTGCTCGCCTTATTGTGTGTTAGCATCCGCATATCAGAGAGAATATTCGGCCTTTGTGTCTTTGGGATTGATTTCTTAGCATGATAGTGTCCAGTTTCCATCCACCTACCAACAAATGCCATAATTTCATTCATTATGGCTGATTATTAAATCATAAATTATACTTCTATTATTATTAGCTTATCATGGGATCCTAAGTGTTCTTTAGGATTACTAAATTACCATTAAACCTATGTAATAAAAAGTGCTTCCTCTAAATGGAATTTAAGGTCTATGTTTAAGTTCAGAAGACAGAGAAGAGTTCAATATAGCCTCTTGGTGTTTTTTAAGTCCTGGAAATTTCCCTTGGAAACCCCAAAATTTTACTTCTGGAAAACTAAGGAGAAATGAAGTAGTACTATCACAAGGAAACAATATGAAACAAAATGAATCAAGTAATTTTAAGTTTTTCCTAGTAGCCACATTAAACCAAAAATGGATGCAATTTATTTTTTAAATATATATTAACCCAGTGCATCCAAAATATTAATTTCAACATCAGATGCATATTTAACAATTACTGAGATATGTTACTTTTTTTGTAGTTGTCTTTGAAGTACAGTGCATTTTACAGCATGTCATAATTGAGACTAGCCACATTTGATAAAAGCTACTACACTGAACAGCACAAGTAGATGCCTGACACATGCCCTGGAGATATAGCAGTTTGGTTAAGAGAAGCATTAAACTGAGATAGTCACACTTATGTGTGACTTTGGACAAATAATTTCAGTGTTTCCACATGTAAAATGGGGATAATGTCTGTTTCATTACAGTGTTGCAAGGGATAAATGAGATAAAATGTGGATAAAATACCTACTAGGTGGTGGGTACTCAGAAAGTGGTATTAAGTTCTTTCTTTCCCTAGCACTCCAAGCAGATATGCCCTTTATCTTTTAAGTATTTGGATTCTTGAAGACCAATTTAGTAGCTCTCTCTTTATATCCTATAGTTGTCCCTAACAATTTTCTAGTACAATTTGCAGCACAGAGATTCTTTCAAAAATCTAAGAAACTCTACTCCTAGAAAACATGCCTATCCCAGTTTTAGTGGTCTCAACCAAGTATCAAAGTTCTCCAAAAGAAGAAACTAAAGGAATAAGCAAAATAAATGAAAATAATTTTGGCAAAAAATTACAAGGACTGGAGGGAAATGAAATTCCAAGAGAGTATATTTCCAGAGTGAATACGAACCTCGAATACCTTATTGTGCATTCTGTATGCATCTTCCCAATGCTGTTACATAAGTTGCTATTTGAATTCATGCCTGTTTTCTCCTCTTTTCAAGGTGGGTTCTTGTTAATACTGAGCAAAAGGAATAAAAACACAAAAATAATCCGTTTTTTAAACTGATTTTACTTTCACTTTATCAATTCAAAACTCAGGTACACCTATCAAATAGTCCTCAGCATGGATTTAATGACATGGCACATCCTCCAGCAGATCTTACTGTAGCAAGATTTGTAAGCCAGAAAATTAGTTTAATCAAAGAAATAGTGTATGCAATTGAAATGCAAGCTGCTAATTTGTTTTCTTTTTTCATTCATATTACATTATGTTCAGCAATTTATCTTTACTAGATGTATAGTACTTGAAAATTAGGAAACCATTGGAGAATTAATTTGAGTTCAGAAAGGGCATTGTCTCCTGAGCAGTCATTGGAGTTCCATTTTCACATACAGCTACCTTAATCAGGCAATTTTTAGTCATCAAAAAAAAGTGAGGCAGTGAGCTTACCATCACACATGAAAGAGAGAAAGAATTAGAAAAGAAAATCATGTGCCTATCCAGTTTTATCAAACCCCAGTTTAATATCTCATAAAGAAAATATATACTGTTCGCAGAAAGCAACTCTAGAATAAAGACATTAGCTCTGCTGTGAGGTCATGTGAAGACCTGAGATGAGTCAAATGCTTCAGGGCATGTACCAGAAAAAAAAAATAGGATTCATATTTGCTTTCATGTGCTTTTGCATATTTCTTATTGAAATTGGAAGATATATGAACCATATGAGGAGAATCAAAAGAAAGAAAAAGGTATGTGTCCTTTCATTGTTTCTTTTGATTTTAGTCTTCACCCTCAGATATGACTCCATCTAGAAAAGTAACAATGGGTTAAGGTTTCTCAACCTCCACATTGTTGACATTTGGAGCCAAATAATGTCATTGTGGGTGTATCCAGTGTATTATAGGATGTTTAGAAGTACTCCTGGATTGCACCCACTAGATGCCAACAGCACCTGCCAGGCCCTCACCTGTTATGACAATCAAAACTGTCTCCAGACATTGCTAAATGTCTCCTTTGCAACATGAAAAATCTCTAAGGCAGGAGATTTCATAATTTGGTTGTTTTTATTAACATGCAAGTAAATTAATTAAAGCATATGTTTTCCTTACATTTTTGTTAGGCATTCCAAATATTCATCAATGTATATTTTTAAATCAGTTAATTATTGATTCTATTTTAGTGTTTGCTTGTTTTATTTTGTTTTGTTTTGTTTTGGTACCAGGCATTGAACTAAACGGGTGCTTAGCTACAGCGCTTTTTTTTTTTTTTTTTTTTTTCATTTTGAGACAGGGTCTCACTAAGTTGCTTAGGGCCTTTCTAAATTACTGAGGCTGGCCTTGAACTTGTGATCCTCCTGCCTCAGCCTTTCGAGTTGTTGGGATGATAGGCATGTACCACCATGCCTGGATAGATTTTTAATATTTTATTAATACAATCATTTGAACACCTACAAAAATTGGGCTAACACATACAATTAGAAAAAGAAAGCTCGCTCATACTGAATGCTGTTTAGAAGAAAAATTCCATCCCTATTCTCAATTTTGGCCTCTAGGAAATTTACTCCTTATCTCAGATGAGTTTACCTTTAAAAAAAAAAACTATGTCTCAATGGAGATAACAGAAACATTCTGATTTTTAATAGATTGCACCATTACAAATGTGAATTTTTATTGGATCACTGAATGAAGTTAATACACAGGCTTTGATTCTAGGAAAAAAAGGATAAAAGAAATCAACCACTTCTGTCATAGAAGAAGGCCATGGAGAGAAAGCTAGGAGGTTCAAGTGTAAATAAGTAGAAAAACAGAGAAACTTTATTTAGAAATTTATCTCTTAATGTTATTACAGACCTAGAGTTTTTGAATTTGTAACTTAAATGTAAAAATCACATGGTATAATTTATCCCAATCATTTTTATTTTACAAATGAATTCTAAGATGACATACATAAAAATCATAATTACAAAAATTGTACATGTTTATTAACCTCCCTCAAACATCTTTAGCATGAATAAAATAGATTCATCTAATCTTCTTTATGAAAATTCTTCTATCTATAAGACATGGTACACCAACCCACTGTGATAGTATTAGAAGCTAACAGCTGAATGTCGACTATGAGCCGTCTGTGCTGTAGATGCTTTAAATCTACATTCTCTATCTTATGTCAGTCTCACAATAGCCATATGCAGTATAATTGTACAAATGAGGAAATTTTACAGAAGTTAAGTGAATGGCCTGTTGTCATGCAGTTAGTGCATGATGAAGGTAAGTGCTCTTCATCACACACTAGTATTTAATATTAACTGTATTTGTAAAGTTGATTGAGAAATTATTTGGTGCCTGTTTAGTGTATTTTCTTCAAAGTAAGTTCCTACAAAGCTCAAGTTCAAATGTAGCATCTCTTCACCTATAGTGTTCTTGAATATTAATAATTGTATATCACTAGTCTGTCAATAATAACAAAAATTTTTCATTTTCTTTAATATTATTATTATTGTTATTGTTGTTGTTATTGGTACTGGGGATTGAACTCAGGGGTCTTTGACCACTGAGCCACATCCCCAGCCCTATTTTGTGTTTTATGTAAAGACAGGGACTCGCTGAGTTGCTTAGCGCCTCGCTGTTGCTTTATACCCAATGAGTGTCTACTCCCCATGTCCCCCTTCTCCCAGTCCCTAGCAACCACATAGTCTGCTGCTCTGAGTTTACCTGTTTTACCTACTTCATATAAGTGGTGGTAGGGGATTCACTTCAGTGGCAGAGTGCTTGCCTAGCATGTGCAAGGCCCTGGGTTAGATCCTTGGCACATGGGGTGGGAGGCATGAGGAAAAACAAAATAAGATCTGTATAGGTATAATGCAGTAAGGAGAAAATTTCATTTTATGGCATAAAAACATAAATAAGCAAAAAAACCATCATGAAAACTATTAGAACCAAAGCAATTTTCAAAAAGAAAAGCGAGGTTAGGAGGCTTTTATTCCAAGATTAGCTATGAAACATCAGTATCAAGGCATCAGTATTAGAAGATAGACTGCATATAGATCAATAGAGCAGAATAGAATCTAGAAATAGATATAGATGGCCAATTGGTTTTTTACAGAGGTGTCAAGAATTGAATGGGAAATTCTCTCAAACAAATGGTACTAGAACAAATGAATGTTTATTTGGGGAAAAATGAACATGTTTATGGACAAAAAGAAGAACAGTAGTTGGTAACAGGGACACAGATTGGACTTTAAAATGGAAGGATAAATCATTTGGAGTTGGTTGAAATATTCTGTATCTTGATTGTGGTGGTGGTTTTGCAAGTGTATGTAACGTAAAAGTCATTGAATTTGATAGTCCTTTAAGTAGAATGCAGTTTTTGTACATGTTATATCTCAATGAAGTTGATTTTTAAAGTAGGTATTTAAAGATGAGTAATTTTATTCCTCTGTTATTTTCCATAGTAAGCAGGGATATATGATGACCTCTTCCCCAAATTCTAGGGGCTGTATTTCCATAAGGATCTGTGAGTTATAAACACACACACACACACACACACACACACACATACACATTTAATCAATTTGAATTTTTAAATCCCATGAAACAAGCCCTTTGTTTTTTTTTACATGCTATATGCATTCATTTATTAGTATTTTGAAGTGACAAAATCTTAGAAATAGAGAGCAGATTAGTAGTCACCAAGAGTTAGGGAGGAAGCAAAAGAGAGGTTGAAGTGGTTATGAAAGGGCAACCCAAAGAATACTTGTGGTAAAGGAACTTTTCTGTATCTTGACTGTGGCGTTAGTTATATAAACCTATACATGTGATAAAATGGTGTAGAAATATGCAAACACAAATAAGTACAAGTGAAATGGGAAATCAGTACAGGATCAGTGGATTTTATCAATATCAGTACACTATATTTGGTATTACAGTTTGCCAGAAGCTTGAAACAAGCTTAGAAGCTTGAAACAAGCCCTTTGTAACCAGGAGAATTTTCTCCATTAAATGATAGAATAGGAAATAAAACATGGGCTCAAAAATGTAGTCCATTTCAATAAGTTTGAAAAGATGGCTAATTACTACATAAGGAAGATTTGGTTGGCTTTTATAATAATTTAGATCAGACTGTTAGAGTCTACAATAGGCCACCAAAGTGGTTATAGAATTTACTACTCTGAAGAAAAAATCAATAGCATTAAACATCCAAGTGTTTATTCATTTACTCCAAAACTAAGCAGAAGGGGCTGTGGTTGTGGCTCAGTGGTAGAGTGCTCGCCTCACATGTGTGAGGCACTGGGTTCAATAGTCAGCGCCACATAAAAATACAATAAAATAAAGGTATTGTGTTCACCTACAACTAAAAATTAAAAAAAAAAAAACTAAGCAGAAGAAAGTTGATTTCTTACGATATGTTTCATAGACACAGAGTTAAACACAGAGTAAAAAACTTGGCCACCTAGATTTTTACTGAAATACCATTAAATAATATTAAGTTATGTATTAACTTTGGTGACATATTAACTTTTCATTTCTTTGATAAAGACAATATTCTTACATTATTTTATAAAGAAAATTTCATCTTGGGTTTTGCCTCCATCTAGTGGACATGTTGGTCTCTTTCATTTAATTGAAATAAAAAGAGGATATACTAGCTGCCCAATTTTTATTGTTCATTTTAGTTTTGTGGAATTAAAAAAACGAGTAGGGGACCACAGTTCATAGCTAAAAGAGTACATTTAACACTTACTTTTTCAATAGTTTATTTCAAAGAGATTTTGAAGTGGTGTATAATTGAAGACACATATGATCATTGGAAATAAAAAAAATCAAAAGTCATTTAGGAGAAAAAAGGAAATGAGCAGCCACCTAAATTAATATAGTTACTCTAACTTACAACTACATTATCTCCAAATGTTTTATACTGGAGAAAGCAGGAAAACAATAGTTGTTTGATTATTACTTGATCAAATAAATCACACTGTTTTTATGAGAAAAAAACAAATTAATTTTTCTAATTAAAATATGTTCAATTATTATAATTTTGTAGATGTATGCCATGCATACAATAAAATTCAAAAATCTTGAACAATTATTCAAAGTTAACATACCCATGTGACTAACACCTTAAGATATGGGAAATAACTAGTACTCTAAAAGCCTATTTTGTGCTGCCCCTCAGTGTTCCTTCAAAGCTGACCACTGCTCTAGCTTTTAGTACCATTATTTGAGTTTGACCTACATAAATGGAATGATTTACTATGTGCATTCGTGTTTGTTTTAGTCAATGTTATGCCTGAGATTCATCTATAATTCCACATACAGGGTTTGTTCTTTTTCATCGCTATGATCTTGTTCTATCAGCATATAATAATTTAAACCAGGAGTGATGGCGCACGCCTGTAATCCCAGCATTTTGGGAGGCTGAAACAAGAGAATCGCGAGTTCAAAGCAAGCCTCAGCAACAGCAAGGTGCTGAGCAACTCAGGGAGACCCTGTCTCTACATAAAACACAAACATAGGGCTGGGGATGTGGTTCAGTGGTCAAGTACCCCTGAGTTCAATCTCCGGTACCAAAAAAAAAAAAAAAAGGATACATTTTACTTTTGATTCTCTTCTGGGCCTTTGGAATATCTACAGTTTGGGGCTTTATTGTATTACAAAAATTATGGTAATTGAGCATATTTTAGTGCACCACGTGAAACCAGTGACTGCACTCACCTGTCCAGTATTTACCCTCACCCCACACTTTGTTTCCGTTGATGACATATTCCTTGGGCTTTGCATCCAGACTTTTCTGAGTTCATATTCCATGTGTGGCATCTTCTAGTTGTGTGATCTCAGGCAATTTTCTAAGCCTTTCTAAATGCCAGTTTCCCTATGAGGGAACTGTAAAACCTCTTTTGAGAAGCTGATATGAGAAGGAGAGATCAATGGAAGGTCCTTTGCTTTAGTCAAAATCTAATTCAAACTCTAACTGCATGTCTTCTTTGGCTTGCAGGGCAATGCCCAAGGGGCCTCCCAGGCGCTAGCAGAAAACATTCAGGGCGGGGAGGATCCCCAGTCACTTTGGCAACTGGAGACGCCTCACGTGAACCGTAGCCGGCTGCAGAGCTGAGAAGGCCGGGTGACTTCAGACCGTGAAACCCCTCACGGCATGAGGCAGCAGGAGGCCGTGGTAGTGACCGCCTCGACAGCGGCTGAGGAGGACCGCGACGGGGAGCAGCAGCGGCCACCGGCAGGACTGGTGTGCAGGGCG
Source organism: Geosciurus inauris (assembly GCA_004024805.1). Lineage (NCBI taxonomy): Eukaryota > Metazoa > Chordata > Mammalia > Rodentia > Sciuridae > Geosciurus > Geosciurus inauris. The sequence continues at coordinate 22,230 of PVHX01023634.1, forward strand.
CGTGGGGAGTCGGGCGTCCCCCAGGAACCCCGCAAACAGTGTGAGTTCAGCTGTGGCTGCGGACCCTGTCGCGAGGGGTAGATGGGTGTGGAGAACCAGTGAAAGCTGCAAGACATCTGAGTGGGACTGGATGAAGGGAAGGTCGGGGCAGGAAGGGTTGGGGAGCTGCTGTTTTGGCAAAATCTAAGGTGATGTCACATCCTGTCCATTTCCCCAAGCCCTCCTTTACAAAAGGCACCGAAGCCCAGAGTGTGGGCATCACCTACAAGTTACAGGATTGGTAGAGGAATTATTCTGAAAGAGAATTATAAATGTATATATAAAATTATATATATATGTACGCACATACAGAGGCCTTTATATGTATATGACATACATAGATATATATGCATGCATGTGTGTCTATGTATATGTATAAATATACACATGGTAACATGCACATCATTTTGACAATTTCTTCATTATACAGATTAAGAAATTGAAGGATATATTATATCCTATAGTATATATATATCCTATATTATAGGATATAAATATATATATAGGATAAAAAAATATATATATGATAAATTGAAGGATATATTATATCCTATAATATATATATTATATCCTATAATATAGTTCAATATATAATATATTATATCCTATAATATAGTTCAAGAGATCCTTCCCTGATCCTTTTGGAATCTCAGTTAAGGGCTTTTTTTTTTAAACTGGGGGTTGAACCCAGGGGTGCTTAACCACTGAACCACATCTCCAGCCCTATAAATTTTTATTTATTTATTTATTTTTTGAGACAAGGTCTCATTAAGTTGCCTAGGGTCTCACTAAATTGATAAGGCTGGCTTCTTTGAATTTATAATCCTCCTGCCTTAGCCTCCTGAGCTGCTGGGATTATAGGCCTATACCATCACACCTAGGAAGGGCCACATTTTAACACACTGCTGTTTCCTCTCTGCCCCTCCTCCCCCCAAACAGACAAGCAATGTTCAAATGTGTACAGACAGTTCAGGTCCACAGCCACATCAGGCATGGTTATGTCTAGAGTCCTAGCCATGTTGCAGTGCTCACCCGCATTGTTTCATGGATTTACAGATATTTGACAGCCTGTTGCACCCCACAGATCTTCATGTGCTACGGAATGATGGTGAAAATAATAGGACCAAGAGGAATACAAGCAGTTTCTAGCCTCCTTGATTGCCTCTCTGGGGAGTAGCCTAAGACTTTCCAGCCTCCCTCCTTCCCATCTGGTCCCAGGAGGGAGCACTGGGCTCAAGCTATCAGCACTTGAGCTCCAGTGGACCCCACATCCTCATCTCAGGAGACCTTGTCAAGGAGTCAATCACTGAACCACTGCCTCCTGAGGAAAAAGGTCTGTCCCTCAGCATCACCCCCAGTGTGACCATGATACCTCATTCCTTTCCTTATTATTATCAACAGCAAGCAGAGGCCTTACTTAGAGTAATTAAAATCAATGTATTTAGGTAACAGAGATTCCTTACTTCTGCTTTAAATTATATTTGGCAACTTTCCCATTAAAATGCTAGCATTGAAAGGTTTTTTTAGACTTGTGGCTTTAGGAATAAAAGGTGGATTTATTCACTCATTGGTTCAACATATACGAGTCTTTACTACCTGACAGGCATTGGGCAAGTTGCAGGAAATGAGGAAATGACTACATGTAGGTAACAATTTTCATGAGCTCACAGAGTCAGGGTAGGGGAATACAAAGGGGTTTTGTCTCACCTTCCCTGAGAACCTCCTTTTAAGGTCTCAATACTAAGCAAAGAGAGGCTGTTCATACCACACAAAGTATCCATTTGTTTTTCAAATGTTTTTAATTATTGAGAAAGTCTTTAATCTCTCTATAGCCTCTACTCTCTAGTCACAGATGTGCTCTCAAATATACACAAAGTGTGGTCCTTTCCCACGTAAACATCCTTGAATTATATAAAGGTGGCTTTTGGAGCACTTATAAAATGCATCAAAGAACTAATTAACTTTATAATCATTTATAGTGCTCTTACCATTCTGGATGGTCTCTTCCAACATTATCCAGTTAATTAAGTCACTGGACACAGTATTATTATCTGATTATACAGTGTGGCAGAACTATAACTCTTTTGATCATAAAACTATATTTATATTAAATGGATCCAAAATAACATTAGCTGTTTCACATATCATTAACATGACAATCCTTAGTTTGTCTTTCTCCCTTTCCCAGGTTCTGGTCTCCTAGATTAGGTTTGCTTCACACACACACACACACACACACACACACACAAATATATTTCCACCCTTCCCTATGTCTTCCCATTCACAACATAGACCAGGCCTGGGCTGAGGTGTCCATTGGTTAGGCTTACTCTGCCTCCCTTATCTATACAGTCATTGCAAGAACACAACTTGTGGTAAGCATCAAGAGGCCTGAGTCATTATATTTATCCCCTTCAATACCATCCTATGGATTTTTGCATTTTCTTCCAGGTTTAGAAGCAGCCCTTTGAGAATCCTGATTGTCATTCAACCACTTACCCATTCACCCAAGTTTATTTCACTCTCACAACTGGTGAGTTTGCTGGAAGTTCCTTTATTCAAATCAGCAAATTAGATGGTGATTCCAACAGAATTGTTCGGTTTGTAGAAGCCTTTGATCTGTTAATCAGTATCCTAGGCACTGGCATCTTCCTCCTGAACATCCACTTTATCAAATGCCTTTTTGAAACACAGACTTATTGTGGCTACCTCCCCAATCTAGTAGTTTAGTAACTTGAGGTGTGGAAGAATCAGGTAGGTGTGGCTTCTTGTTTTTATGACTTTAGTTTTACGACTTCATACAGGTACTTTCTTAATAATAAAATAGAAATAATTGTATTTACCCACAGGTAATTGTGAAGAAGAGAAACAATGCGTGTATTAGATGCCTAAAGCATGGTAACATTGAATAAATTGTAGCACTTGTTACCTGAAATAGCATTGTTCCAAAATAAAGTCTAGAATTACATTGTTCTTAGTAGTCCCTCTTAAAACTTGATGGGCCCAGCACCATGGGACACACCTGTAATTCCAGCAGCCTGGGAGGCTGAGGCAGGAAGATTACAAGTTCCAAGCCAGCCTCAGCTGGGCACAGTG
>PVHX01023635.1:0-25354 GCA_004024805.1 Geosciurus inauris
ACAATCCATCAACAGACATATGAAAAAATGTTCAACATCTTTAGCAATCAGAGAAATGCAAATCAAAACTACCCTAAGATTCCACCTCACGCCAGTCAGAATGGCAATTATCAAGAACACAAACAACAATAAGTGTTGGCGAGGTTGTGGGGAAAAAGGCACGCTCTTACATTGCTGGTGGAACTGCAAATTGGTTCAAATGGTACATTTTCAATTTACAAATTTTCAAAGCCCTAACTCAGTTCCACAAATCTCCTCTCATCTTCACGTCCAATCAGGAACAGCTTGAAACAAAAACAAGGTCATATTTTACTTATAGTTTCCTATGTAAACAGCATATCTAAACAAGTCTTAGCACCATGCCTTTTCAAAAATAATAGGCTAAATGCCAATTTATTTATTTATTTATTTTTTAGTAGCCTAGTTTCTTTTTATGGAAAATCCTATAAAAATATGATGGTTGTGATTTTGCTTTCCACAGGTTACTTTTAAAAAATTTATTTGTTCTAATTAGTTATACATGACAGTCGGATGTATTTCAATTCATAGTACACAAATGGAGCACAGTTTTTCATTTCTTTGGTTGTACACAAAGTAGAGTCACATCATTCGTGTCTTCATACATGCACCCAGGGTAATGATGTCCATCTCATTTCACCATCTTTCCCATGCCTTCCCTTTCCCCTCCCTCCTCTTTGCCCTATCCAAAGTTCCTCCATTTCTCCCATGCTCCCCAACCCCATGCCCATTATGGATCAGCATCCACTCATCAGAGAAAACATTAAGCCTTTGGTTTTGGGGGATTGGCTTACTTCACTTAGCATGATATTCTCCAACTCCATCCATTGACATTGACAAATGTCATGATTTTATTCTCTTTTAATGCTGCGTAATATTCCATTGTCTATATATACCACAGTTTCTTTATCCATTCATCTATTGAAGGGCATCTAGGTTGCTTCCACAGTTTAGCAATTGTGAATTGTGCTGCTATAAACTTTGAAGTGGCTGCATTACTGTAGTATGCTGTTTTTAAGTCTTTAGGGTATAGACCAAGGAGTGGGATAGCTGGGTCAAATGGTGGTTCCATTCCAAGTTTTCTAAGAAATCCCCATACTGCTTTCCAGATTGGTTGCACCAATTTGCAGTCCCACCAGCAATATATGAGTATGCCTTTTCCCTAACATCCTTGCCAACACTTATTGTTGTTTGTACTCTTGATAAGTGCCATTCTGACTGGAGTGAGATGAAATCTTAGAGTAGTTTCAATTTGCATTTCTTTAATTACTAGAGATGTTAAACATTTTTTCATGTATTTATTGATCAATGGTATTTCTTCTTCTAAGAAGTGTCTGTTCACCTCCTTAGCCCATTTATTGATTGGGTTGTTTGTTTTTTTGGTGTTAAGTTTTTTGAGTTCTTTATATATCCTGAAATTCAGTGCTCTATCTGACATGATGTGGCAAAAATTTTCTCCCAAAATGTAGGCTCTATTCACTTCATTGATTGTTTCTTTTGCTGAGAAACAGCTTTTTAGTTTAAATCTATCCCATTTATTGGTTCTTGGTTTTATTTCTTGTGCTTTAAGAGTCTTGTTAAGGAAATTGGGGCTTAATCCAACATGATGAAGGTTTGGGCCTACTTTTTCTTCTATTAGGTGTAGTAGGGTCTCTGGTCTAATTCCTAGGTCCTTGATCCTCTTTGAGTTGAGTTTTGTGCATGGTGAGACATAGGAGTTTAGTTTCATTTTGCTGCATATGGATTTCCAGTTTTCCCAGCACCATTTGTTGAAGAGACTAGCTTTTCTCCAATGTATGTTTTTGGCACCTTTGTCTAGTATAAGATAACTGTATTTATGTGGATTTGTCTCTGTGTCTTCTATTCTGTACCATTGATCTACATGTTTGTTTTGGTTGCATTACCATGTCATTTTTGTTACTATTGCTCTGTAGTATAGTTTAAGGTCTGGTATTGTGATGCCACCTGCTTCACTCTCCTTGCTAAGGATTGCTTTGGCTATTCTGGGTCTCTTATTTTTCCAGAGAAATTTCATGATTGCTTTTCTAGTTTTATGAGACACATCATTAGGATTTTGATTGGAATTGCATTAAATCTGTATAACACTTTTGGTAGTATAGTCATTTTGACAATATTAATTCTGCCTATCCAAGAACAAGGATCTTTCCATCTTCTAAGGTCTTCTTTAATTTCTTTCTTTAGTGTTCTGAGTTTTCGTTGGAGAGGTCTTTCACCTATTTTGTTAGGTTGATTCAAAACCTATTTTATTTTAGTTTTTTTTTTTTTGAGGCTCTTGTAAAGGGGTAATTTTTCTAATTTCTCTTTCAGAGGATTTTTCACTAATGTACAGAAATGCATTTGATTTATGTGTGTTGATTTTATATCCTGCTACTTTGCTGAATTCATTTATTAGTTCTAAAAGTTTTCTAGTGGAATTTCTCAGATCATCTAAATATAAGAATCAGGTTGTTGGCAAATAGTGATAGTTTCAGTTCTATTTTTCTATTTGTATCCCTTTAATTTCTTTCAATTGTCTAATTGCTCTGGCTAGACTTTGAAGAACTATGTTAAATAGAAGTGGTGAAATAAGGCATCCTTATCTTCTTTCAGTTTTTAGAGGTAATGCTTTCAATTTTTCTCCATTTAGAATGATGTTGGCCTTGGGCTTAGCATATATTGCTTTTACAATGTTGAGATATGTTACTATTATCCCTAGTTTTTCTAGTGTTTTGAAATTGAAGGGGTACTGTATTTTGTTGAATGCTTTTTCTGTATCTGTTGAGATGATCATATGATCCTTATCTTTAAGTCTATTGATGTATTGAATTACTTTTATTGATTTACATATGTTTAACCAAACTTGTATCCCTGGGATTAACCCCACATGATCATGAGGCACTGTCTTTTTAAATATGTTTTTGTATTTGATTTGCCAGAATTTTATTGACAATTTTTGCATCTATGTTCATTAGAGATATTGGTCTCAAGACAGATATTGATCTGTCTGTCTGATTTTGGAATCAGGGTGATACTGGCTTCATAGAATGAGTTTGGAAGTGTTTCCTCTTTTTCTATTTCATTGAATAATTGGAGGGGTATTAGTGTTAGTTCTTCTTTGAAGGTCTTGTAGAACTCAGCTGTGAATCCATCTGGTCCTGGGCTTTTCTTGGATGGTAGGCTTTTGATGGCATCTTCTATTTCATTGCTTAAAATTGATCTGTTTAACTTGTGTATATCATCCTGATTCAGTTTGGGTAAATCATATGACTCTAGAAATTTGTTAATGTCTTTGATATTTTCTGTTTTATTGGAGTATAAATTTTCAAAATAGTTTCTAATTATCTTCTGTATTTCAATAGTGTCCATCATGATATTTCCTTTTTCATCACAGATCTTAGTAATTTGAGTTTTCTCTCTCCTTCTCTTTGTTAGCATGGCTAAGGGTTTATCAATTTTATTTATTAATTCAAGAAACCAACTTTTTGTTCTGTCAATTTTTTCAGTTGTTTATTTTGCTTCAATTTCATTGATTTCAGCTCTGATTTTAGTTATTTTCTGTCTTCTACTACTTTTAGAGTTGATTTGTTATTCTTTTTCTAGGACTTTTAGCTATAATATTAGGTCATTTATTTGTTGACTTTTTCTTCTTTAAAGGAACAAACTCCATGTAATGAACTTTCCCCTTAGTACTGCCTTCAGAGTATCCCAGAGATTTTGATATGTTGTATCAGGGTTCTCATTTACCTCTAAGAAGTTTAATCTCTTCTCTGATGTCTTCTGCTATCCATTATTCATTTAATAGCATATTATTTAGTCTCCAGGTGTTGAAGTAGCTTCCATTTTTTAATTTTATCATTGATTTCTATTTTCATTTCATTGTGGTCAGATAGAATGCAGGATAGTATCTCTATTTTTTCGTATTTGCTATAAGTTGCTTTATGGCATGATATATGGTCTATTTTAGAGAAGGATCCATGTGCTTCTGAGAAGAAAGTGTATTCACTTGTTGATGGATGAAAATTCTATATGTATCTGTTATGTCTAAATTATTGATTGTATTAATGAGTTCTACAGTTTCTTTGTTTAGTTTTTGTTTGGAAGATCTATCCAGTGGTGAAAGAGATGTATTAAAGTCACCAAGTATTATTGTGTAGGGGTCTATTTGACTCTTGAAATTGAGAAGAGTTTGTTTGATGAACATAGATGCTCCATTGTTTGGGGCATATATATTTATAATTGTTATGCCTTGTTGATATTTGGTTCCCTTAAGCAGTATTAAATGTTCTTCTTTATCCCTTTTGACTAACTTTGGCTTGAAGTCTACTTTATCTGATATGAGGATGGAAACCCCTGCTTGTTTACACATTCCATGTGAGTGGTATGTTTTTTCCCAACCTTTCACCTTCAGTCTGTGGATGTCTTTTCCTGTGAGATGAGTCTCTTGTAGGCAGCATATTGTTGGGCCTTTTTTTTTTTGGTACTGGGGATTGAACTCAGGGGCACTCAACCACTGAGCCACATCCCCAGGCCTATTTTGTGTTGTTTTTTTTTATGTAGAGACAGGGTCTCGCTGATTTGCTTAGCGCCTCACCTTTGCTGAGGCTGGCTTTGAACTCACAATTCTCCTGTCTCAGCCTCCCTAAGTGCTGGGATTACAGGCTTGCACCACCGTGCCTGGCTGGGACTTTTTTTTTTTAATCCAATCTGCTAGTCTATGTCTTTTGATTGATGAGTTTAGGCCATTAACATTCAGGGTTATTATTGAGACATGGTTTCCATTCCTGGTCATTTGGGTTTATTTTTGGTTTTTAACTTGACTTTGTTTCTCATTTGATTGGCTTTTTCTTTAGTGTAGTTCCTCCCCTTGCTGATTTTCTTTGTTCTTTTTCATTTCTTCCTTATGGAATATTTTGCCAAGGATGTTCTGTAGTGCATGCTTTCTAGTTGTAAATTCTTTTAACTTTTGTTTATCATGGAAGGTTTTTATTTCATCATCAAATATAAAGCTTAATTTTGCTGGATATGATTCTTTGTTGGCATCCATTTTCTTTCAGAGCTGGGTATATATTGTTCTAGGACCTCCTGGCTTTGATAATCTGATTCCTTTCTTTTGAGGCTTTCAAAATTCTCTCCTTATTCAGTATGCTGGGCATTTTCATTACAATGTGCCTTGGTGTGGATCTGTTATAATTGTGTACATTTGGTTCCCTGTAAGTCTCTGGTATTTGATTTTCCAATTCATTCTTCAGGTTTGGAAAATTTTCTGATATTATTTCATTGAATAGATTGTTCATTCCTTTGGTTTGTAACTCTATGCCTTCCTCTAATCCAATAATTCTTAAATTTGGTCTTTTCATATTATATTATCATTCTTGGATGTTCTGCTCTTGGTTTCTTACCATCTTCCCTGTGTGGTCAACTTTATTTTCAAGATTATATATTTTGTCTTTATTGTCTGAGGATCTGTCTTCCCAATGATCTAGTCTGCTGGTGATGCTTTCTATTGAGTTTTTAATTTGGTTTACTGTTTCTTTCATTTCAAGGATTTCTGTTTGGTTCTTTTTCAGAATCTCTATCTCCTTATTGAAGTAATCTTTTGCTTCCTGTATTTGCTTAGGTAGCTCTTTATCAAAATGATCTTTTGTTGCCTGTGTTTGCTCTCTTTTATCATTGTTTAATTCACAGAACATTTTAATTATGTACATCCTGAACTCTTTCTCTGACACTTCTTCTGCTGTGCTGGCCATGGATTCTAATAACGTAGCATCTTGGTTTGTTTGGGGTACTTTCTTCCCTTTTTTTTTTTTTTTTTTTTTTCATGTTTTTAATGTGTCTTCCCTTCTAGAAGTGCAGATCTGAGGTATTACAGTTTTTACCCTATAGACTTATAGTGTCCCTGCAGGATTCCAACACCTCTTCTTTAAGGGGGAGATCAATATTAACAGATCCCAATACAAACAATATGTAGCCTTAAACCACATAGCTCCTATTAATACATTTACAGTTTTGTTGCAATAGAAAGAAATGGGGAGTTCAATTTTTATGTACAATATAAACAGTAGGTTTTCAAAAGGGTCTACAGTTCCTAATGATGGACAAAAAGAGAACTAAGGAATAGGATGAGATGTTAAGGAAGTAGGAGTTGAGGATATAGAGTTATAAAATCTTAGGAAGCATGAAAGAGAAATTAAAAGAAGTTGGTTGGTAGCAGGAGAAAAGAGAGAGACTTTGGAGAGACAAGTAAGTTGGATGAAAATAGAAAGAGTGTGTGTACAAAAAAACAAACAAAAAATTATTAAGAAAAAGAAAAAATGTAAAAATAAAGAATAAGAGGATATACAACCCAAATGTAATATACCATTCAGACATCCCAGTTCTCAGTAGTCTAATGCATGAAATGTACTTGGTTTCACAAATGTTGGGGATGTGAGGGCAGGAAAAGAGAGAGAGAAAAAAAAGAAAAAGAAAAGAAATCTTGAAGGAAAATTAAAAGATTGTTTCTGCTGGAATTCAGTATCTTTCTCCCTTCTCATCCGGTAAAGGTGGATTGTCTGTTGTTTACTGGTATCCCCACCCTCAGGATGGTGAAGGTTATTATGGTAGGACGGTTGGCATTGGAGGTGGAACTCCTGGAGGTGGGGTTTAACACTTGCTGACCCCCATTGTACCCCAAGGATCTCCTTTGGGAGCCACTTGTGCGATGTGGGCTCCCGGTCTTATCCTCTTATATTAATTGTAGATTTAATAATTCCTGTCTCTAATTGAGTCTCTAAACTGTTTCTTACTCACCTGCCCCTTCCTACTTCCCAGTCAGGAACCTTTCTCTCGGGAGATCCTGTGGGCTGCGCTCTGGGGCCTGCGCACCTATCATGGAGAGCTGTTTTGTATTAGGCAGATCAGGACCAGGCTTTGTGAGCTATAGGCCACCAGCCACATAGCTGCAAACATGACGCTGGGTTAGTGGCTATGGGAGTCGGGGGAGTTGGGGTAGTATAGGTACCTTGATGTTGCTTCTAAGCCCCAACCAGTATCCCAAGATAGGATTTTCCCCAACTAAAGATGGTGATGGTATTAACAAGGATAACCCAAGATGGTGACAAAGGTGTCCCAAGATGGAGGTGACTGCTTTTAGAGATGGGGCATCAGGGTAGGCCCATCAGAGGTAGGCCCTCTGGCATCAGGGTAGTGCCAGAGGTGGCACTGGGCAGCATGTTCGGAGATGCAGCTCTGTGGCGTGCAGCGCTGTGGTGGATGGCTGTCTCCAGACGCTGTCTGGTATCCCCAGGCTACCACATGGAGGGGACTATGGCAGCAGTTGCAGTGTCTCAATATGTGGGTGATCAGGGGAGTCCTACATTGAAAGATGGGGGTCCGTAGGGGAGCAGCAGCCCAAGGTCCTGCACAGGTGCTGCTGTCAGGGGTCCTCTAATAACATGCAGGAAACAGTATTCCCACTGCTTGAATCCTAGGTCATGGAGTGGCAAGGAATGCAGCCTCCCTCTAGCCCACATCTTGAATCTTTCTGCTTACTTTTTAAGTAGCCACTGAAAGTTTTGTTTTGGCCATGATTTTAATGCCTAATATAGTTCTAAACACCTAATGGATGTTTAAGAAATAGAAGTGAAATTCAAGAACAAAGAAATTTGTCTTCAATTGTGGGCCAATTTTGATTGAATCTTCAATAAGAGATGGTAAAGAGAATCTATTGCATAGCCATTTTTAAGTTAGAGGACACAGGTATCACAGAAACTGGATATTTTTCATGCTTCCATAAACTTCCTCAAAAGTTTAGAGTTCTAAAATGGTCTCAAAGAAAAGGTAAGCCTGAATTGCTACCTAGGATGACCCTGTAGTGGGATTTATATCCCCCAAATCCCCTCTTCCAGGTGCCCCAACCTTGCCCTTAGAATCAAGCTAAAAGGTTAGGCTTTATTTGAAAACACATCTTTTCTTGGTTCCTTCCCCTCCTCTATTCTGTTTCTCTTGTTACCTTATAGGTTTTTCTTGAAAAGCAGCAGAATTCCTCTCTCATGTTTTGTTTCTTATAAGTTCAACCTAAGACAGTGATGTGCTACTAATCTGAACAGAAATATTACCTAATAATACCCATTAACTTCATTGCCCGAGAATTTTAAATCTTATCAAATGTGTTGATAACTATAAAGAACGTATCATCACTGTAATAGAATCAATGCAGACAAATGACAAGTGTATTGAGGGTCTTCTATACAGACACTATCTACCTTGAATTCTTTTCACAATCTTCTTAGATAAGCGTTATCATTCACACTTCCAAAATAAAAGTAAATTAAGACTTGACATGTTGAAGAACTTACTCAGAGTCAGATAGCCAGTTCATCACTATTTTGAGTATTTCCTGAATGGTCTCACAGGTTGATCATAAATATCACAAAATACTTTGAGAGGAAATGGCAATGTCTCTTTCACTTCCTGTTCTTCCATACTTGTGAGATAGAGCATAAGTGTTCACTTCAGAAACAATTGATATGTCTTAAAGGTGACCTAATATGTAAAGCAGTTTTCTTTAAAAAATAAAAAAGCAAAACTAGTCTCAGCTACATGAATTTTGTTAATTATCAGAAACCAACTAAGTCTCATAGCCAAAAAGAAGGAGCAATGTTGTTCCAATGGTATTTTAGCTTTAGAAGAAGCTGAAAATTGGAGCAGGTAAACAGTACCCAGCCAATTCAAAGAAATATCAAGTGCCTTTGTTAGGGAACTGGATGGGGCAATTATGCACAACTTCACCAGATGTCAGGCTCAGACATTTGTGCTCCTTGAAAATTCTATGTGCTTTTTCAGCAGCAAGATTATCTCAATCTTTTCTCAGCCTATTTTTATTCTGGCCTAACTCTCAGAATAATCACCTCCTAAATTCAAGTCTCATCAAGAAAAGCTACACTGTACTCATGCAACCTATGTTAGCTTTTTGTCAACTGTGACCAAAGTACCTGATAGAAACAACTTAAAGGAGGAAAGATTTTGTTTTGGCCCATGGTTTCAGAGGTTTCAGTTCATGGTCAATGGCTCCACTGCTTTGGGCTTGACATGAGAACATCATGGTAGAAGGACATGGTAGAGGAAAGCTGCTCAGCTTATGGCAGCTTGGAAGCAGAGAGAGAAATAAAGAGGAAGGGGTAGTACAAGAAATAGTCCTCAAGGTCACACCCCCAGTGACCTACTTTCTCCAACCATACCCACCTGCCGACAATTACCATCCAGTAGTCCATTCAAATTATTAATCCATTAAATGGATTAATCTACTGATGAATTTAGAGCCCTCATGATCCAATCATTTCCTAAAAGCACCACCACTGGATATTACTGCATTGCATTCGGCACACATAACAACCCTAATAAAGCCAATATACATGGTTCAGTCCTCTGACAGGAAATATTTTTAAAAGGACAACCTAAGAGGACAATGATAATTATAATAGAAATTCATGTGCTAAGTGAAATAAGCCAAGCACAACAAGACAAATACTGGATGATTCCACTCTTGCAAGGAACCTAGAATAGTCAAGTCGGTACAGACAGAAAGTGGAATAATGGTTACCAAATGCTGGTGAAGGGGAACACAGGGTTATTGCTTAATGAATACAGAATATCATTTGGGGATGATGAAAATATTCTAGAAATGGATAATGGCAATGGTTGCACAATGATGTGAATGCACTTAATGTCATTGCAATGTATACTTTATAAAGGTTAACATGGGAAATTTTGTATAATGTATTTTTTTAAAATTTGATATTTTTAAAAACTTTTCTTGCATCCATTAAAAGGCACTAGGAAGACTCTAATCTTATTAGAGGTAGTATCACCCTTACTATGTATTTTCAAAAATTCTATTCCTAATTTTTTCAAAACCCATCTCTCTTGGACATCTCTCTTCCAATCCCACCACCAAATTTCTTTCTTTTTTGGGGGGGGGGTACTGGAGATTGAACTCAGAGGCACTCGACCACTGAGCCACATCCCCAGCCCTATTTTGTGGTTTATGTAGAGACAGGGTCTCACTGAGTTGCTTAGCACCTCGCCGTTGCTGAGGCTGGATTTGAACTCGCGATTCTCCTGTCTCAGCCTCCCTAAGTGCTGGGATTACAGGTGTGCACCACTGCGCCTGGTTCCCAAATTTCTTAATATCTCTCCCTGGCCATAACGTATAACTTCCTCCTTTCCTTCTTTTCCTCATGAGTCTATATCATTGAAGTACAAGAGACAGAACCTTCATCTAGGGTCAGAGAAAGGAAAAAAATAATTAGCAAGTAAGATCTTCTATAGCAGGCAGAAGGGAAAGGTTAGAAACAGTCACTCATAATAGTTTTAATTTCATCACAATTTATGCATACTCTCTCTATAGTTTCAAGTGCTTTCATAGTCTGAGTTTTGTGAACAAATCTTACTCTGCTTGTCCCTTGATATTCATAATCTCAGAATCTTCACTCAAATCGCATTGCAGCCCCTCGTTTATCTTTTTTTTTAATTTATTTATTTATATGTGGTGCTGAGAATCGAACCCAGTGCCTCACACATGCTAGGCAAGTGCTCTACCACTGAGCCACAATCCCAGCCCCTCATTTATCTTTTATTCATACACTGGCTAGAGGTTTTAGAACAATGGTCCTAATCACCTGGGTGCTTTTTAAAGTCTAGGCCACAATTCATACCAGTGGCCTGGACTTAAGGGTGGGGACCCAGGTAACTATTTTTTTAAATTCCCAATATGCAGCAAAGTTTGAAAATCAGTGTTCTAGGGAAATGCATCTCAAACTTTAATGTGTACATAAGTTAAGTGGAGATCTTGTTAAAAGATCTAATTCTCATTCCAGAGGTCTGGGGGGAGCCCCAGGTTGCAGCATTTCTATTGAGTAGCAAGGTAATGCTGAATTGGCTGTTCCTAGACCTCACTATGAATAGTGAGACTTTAGGGAACAAGAACCATTCAGGTTTCCTTTCTTAATGGAGCATTTATTACAATAATATACAGCCAGTGATGGTGAAGTCACAACTGGGTCTCCCAGCAGAACAGGCCTGGGAGATGCTTGAGACACAGATGTGATGGCCTAAGGAGAGTAGCTTCCCCTCAGCCACAGGTGTTCCTTGTGCTGATTCAGCTGCTCTGCCTCTGCTGCTAGGCTGAAATAGGTGGAAGCCCCCACTCAACCACTTCTCACATTAGGATCTTTAGCATGTTACTTACTTTAAACTTTAGTGTCCTTGGGTCTGAAATGAGGATAATATTGTCAACTATTTCATTGAATTATGCAGATTAAATGCAACAATCATGCACAGTTCTAGAAAGAGGACTGCCATTGCATGTGCCTGTCTTTATTTCTGCTCCTGCTGTTAACAAAGAACCACCTTATTAATTCTCTATCCATGTCTGCTTATGGATTCAGTTAACTGGTGATTTCTATCTGTGAGCTTTTTACCTCTGCCCAATACCAATTGCTAACTCTCTACAAGTTCAAGTTTGCATTCCTCAGAAGTGAATTTGATTGATTCAAATACACTTTAGGCAATCCCAGTAAGACTCTGCATTTACACAGGACACCTGTGGTAGGCCAGAGTGAAGTTATGAATTTCCTTCCCTTGATTAGCATTTGATTTATAGTAGCTTATGATATAAAATAAGCTATACATATGAAACTCTCAGAAAAAGATACGGATATGTCAGGAAATCTGAAACTTCCTAGGAAAGGGTAATTGTAAGCACCTTGCTTAACTTTCCCACTACACTCAAAATATTTATTGAGCATCTAATATGTACAAAGCTTTCATTGTAGATCCACCCCTATAGTCCTGGTACCACCTGTGTTTCTTGGTCCTATATTTGAAGGACAATGCACCCAGAGTCCCATTCTTTCTCATCTAACTGATGTATTAGTCTGCTTTCTGTTATTATAACAAAATACCTGAGGCTAGGAAACTTATCAAGAAAAGGAGTTTATTTAGCTCACAGTTTTGGAGGCAATGTTTTTTGCAAGGGCCTACCTACCTAATCATATTTTGGCAGATGGCATACTGGTGGGAGTACATGTTGAAAAGAGATCACATGTCAAGATAGGAAACCAGAACACCTCAGATCAGAGGCTAACTGGGGTCCCACAAGAACTATGTCAGTCCTTTCTGAGGGAATTTCCCTCCCACTAGGCCCCACCTCTTATAAATCCCACCAACTCCTAACATTTCCACACTGAGGACCAAGCTTCTAGCACATGAACTCTTACAGATACTCTTAAACTATATCTAAATCATTACAGATGGTAAATGGAAAATACTACAATTTTTGCTCTTTAAATACAGTTTTTGATTTGAATTTTGTGCTCAGAAATGCTTCTCCAAAAAAGACAAAGACAACATCTTCAAAGCTTAGAACTTGGTAAGGGGTATAGCTAACATCAATTGAGTGCTAAGTACAAACCAGGAACTATGTAAGTGCTTTATGTGGCTTAACAACATTTTATCTTCACAACAACCCCATGATGTTGGCATTATCCCATTATGAAAAAAAGGGAAACTGAAACTTCAAGATCAGATATATGGCCAAGTCACACAGTAAGTAGCAGAGCCAGAGTTCAGGCCCCAGGGCCTGTCACAGAACCTGCACTCTGTTCTGTGCTACAGCTCTGGCTTCTCCAGAGTCTTCCAGATTTATGGAGGCACAGTCTCTGCATTAACATGTACCTACCTTGTTTTTGAAGAGATGCCTGGCAAATGGCAACATTCTTATGTATACCCAACAGAAACATATAAGATTCCTAGCCTTCTCACAGAGACCTAAAAGGATAGATAAACTTGCAATCCCTCTAGTTTGTCAAAAGCAAATCATTTTCAAACTTCAGTATTATTAATATTACTTGCAACCTATCACATTTTAAATTTTCTGTTTTCTCCTTTTCTTTAAAATCTGGGGCAAGACAGGGATGCCCACTCTCACCACTCCTATTTAAAATAGAAATTCTAGTCAGAGCAATTAGGCAAGAGAAGGAAAAAAAAGGGATAAAAATCAGAAAGGAAGAAGTCAAATTATTACTATTTGCCAATGATATGATCCTTTACCTAGAAGATGCAAAAAACTCCACCAAAATAGTGCTAGAATTAACAACAAATATGGCAAAGTAGCAGGTTACAAAAACAACATATAAAAATCAATAGCTTTTTGGGCTGGGATTGTAGCTCAGTGGTAAAGTGCTTGCCTTGCATGCGTGAGGCACTGGGTTCAATCCTCAGCACCACATAAAAATAAATAAATAAAGATATTATGTCCATCTACAACTAAAAAAATATTTTTTAAAAAATCAATAGCTTTCTTACTTCTAGAATTAATAAATGAATTCAGCAAAGTAGCAGGATATAAAATAAACACACAAAACATCAAATGCATTTCTATGCATCAGCGATGAATCCTCTGAAAGGGAAATTAGAAAAACTTCCCCATTCACAATTCTCAAAAAAAAAAAAAACAAAACTTGGGAATCAATCTAACAAGAGAGGCAAAAGACCTCTACAATGAAAACTACAGGACCCTAAAGAAAGAAATTGAAGATCTTAGAAGATGAAAAGATCTCCCATGCTCTTGGATAGGAAATCAATATTGTCAAAATGACCATACTACCCAAAGCACAATACAGATTCAATGTGATTCCAATTAAAATCCCAACATCATTCCTTATAGAAGAAATAGAAAAAGCAATCATGAAATTCATTTAGAAAAATAAGAGACTCAGAGTAGCCAAAGCAATCCTTAGCAAGGAGAGTGAAGCAGGTGGCATCACAATACCAGACCTTAAACTATACTACAGAGCAATAGTAACAAAAATGACATGGTAATGCAACCAAAACAGACATGTAGATCAATGGTACAGAATAGAAGACACAGAGACAAACCCACATAAGTATAGTTATCTCATACTAGACAAAGGTGCCAAAAGTATACATTGAAGAAAAGATGGCCTCTTCAACAAATGGTGCTAGGAAAAGTGGAAATCCATATGCAGCAAAATGAAACTGAATCCCTATCTCTCACCATGCACAAAACTCAACTCGAAGTGGATCAAGGACCTAGGATATAGAGTAGAGACCCTATGCCTAATAGAAGAAGAAAAAGTAGGCCCAAATCTTCATCATCTTGGATTAAGCCCCAACTTCCTTAACAAGACTCTTAAAGCGCAAGAAATAAAACCAAGAATCAATAAATGGGATGGATTCAAACTAAAAAGCTTCTTCTCAGCAAAAGAAACAATCAATGAAGTGAATAGAGAGCCTAAATTTTTGGGAGAAAATTTTTGCTACACACATGTCAGACATATCACTGATCTCCAGGATATATAAAGAACTCAAAACACTTAACAACAACAAAAAACAAACAACCCAATCAATAAACGGGCTAACGAGGTGAACAGACACTTCTCAGAAGAAATACAATCAATCAACAAATATATGAAAAAATGTTCAACATCTCTAGTAATTAGAGAAATGCAAATCAAAAACTACTCTAAGATTTCATTTCACTCCAGTCAGAATGGCACTTATCAAGAGTACAAACAACAATAAGTGTTGGCGAGGTTGTGGGGGAAAAGGCATACTCATACATTGCTGGTGGGACTGCAAATTGGTGCAACCAATCTGGAAAGCAGTATGGAGATTCCTTAGAAAACTTGGAATGGAACCACCATTTGGCCCAGCTATCCCACTCCTTGGTCTATACCCTAAAGACTTAAAAACAGCATACTACAGTAATGCAGCCACTTCAAAGTTTATAGCAGCACAATTCACAATTGCTAAACTGTGGAAGCAACCTAGATGCTCTTCAATAGATGAATGGATAAAGAAACTGTGGTATATATAGACAATGGAATATTACTCAGCAATAAAAGAGAATAAAATCATGACATTTGTCAATGTCAATGGATGGAGTTGGAGAATATCATGCTAAGTGAAGTAAGCCAATCCCCCAAAACCAAAGGCCAAATGTTTTCTCTGATTAGTGGATGCTGATCCATAATGGGTGTAGGGGTGGGGAGCATGGGAGAAATGGAGGAACTTTGGATAGGGCAAAGGGGAGGGAGGAGAAAGGGAAGGCATGGGAGTAGGAAAGATGGTGGAATGAGATGGACATCATTACCCTAGGTACATGTAGGAAGACATGAATCGTGTGACTCTACCTTGTTGTACAACCACAGAAATGAAAAATTGTGCTCCATGTGTGTATGTGATTTGGAATGCATTCTGCTGTTTTAAAAAGAAAATAAAATGAACAATAAATAAATAGCTTCCTTATATACCCACAATGAATCTTCTAAGAAAGAAATCAGTAAAACAATTCCATTCACAATAGCCTAAGAAAATTAGGAATAAATATACCCAAGGAGGTGAAAAATCTCTACAAAAAAACACTACAGAACAGTGAAGAAAGAAATCCAAGAAAACCTCAAAAGATGGAAAGACCTCTTATGTTCATGGATAGGCTGAATTAATATTGTTAAATGACTATACAATCAAAAGCAACATACAGATTCAATGCAATGCCCATCAAAATACCAAAGACATTCTCCATAGAACTAGAAAAAAAATCAGTCCTAAAATTCATTTGGAAGAATGAAAGACCCAGAAGAGTCAAAGCAATTCTAAGCCAAAAAAGCAGTGCTGGAGGCATCACAATACATGAGTTCAAATTAGACTACTGAGCTATAGTAACAAAACCTGCATGGTACTGGCATAAAAATAGACACATAGACCAATGGTACAGAATAGGAGACACAGAGATAAACCCACACAGATACAGTCATCTGATTCTTAACAAAGGTGCCAAAAACATGCATTGGAGAAAAGATAGTCTTTTAAACAAATGGTTCTGGGAAAACTGGTTATACACATGTAGATGAATGAAACAAGGTCCTGCACAAAAATCAACTCAAAAAGATCAAATACCTCAGAATACCAGAAACTATGCGACTCCTAGAAGAAAATATAGGGTCAAGACTCCAACTTTTAGGCACAGGCAATGACTTTCTGAATGGGACCCCTAAGGCTCAGGAAATAATGACAAAAGTTAATAATAGAATGGCATCAAATTATAAAGCTTCTGCACAGCAAAGGAAAGAATTAGGAATGTGAAGAGAGAACCTTAAATAGTAGAAAATTCTTGCTAGCTACTCTTCTGATAGAGGATTAATATCTAGAATATCTAAAGAGCTCAAAAAACTTTACACCAAATAAATCAAATAACCCCATTAAT
This sequence comes from Geosciurus inauris, assembly GCA_004024805.1. NCBI lineage: Eukaryota > Metazoa > Chordata > Mammalia > Rodentia > Sciuridae > Geosciurus > Geosciurus inauris. The sequence continues at coordinate 16,286 of PVHX01023635.1, forward strand.
AAATGGGCAAAAGAATTAAACAGACCTTTCTCAAAAGAAGAAATACAAATCACCAACAAAAATACAAAAAAGTGTCCAACATCATTTATGGAAATGCAAATCAAAACTACACTGAGATTCATCTCATACCAGTCAGAAAGGCAGTCATTAAGAATATATGCTGGAGAGGATGTGGAGAAAAAGAAACACTTTTACACTGTTGGTGGCATTATAAATTAGTACAAGTACTATGGAAATCATTATGGAGATTCCACAAAAATTAGGCATGGAACCACCATATGACCCAGCTGTACCACTCCTCAATATTTATCCTGAGGAATTAAAATCATCACAATCCACAATAGCCAAACTATGGAACTAGCCTAGATGTACATCAACTGATGGATAAAGAAAATGTGGTATATATACACAACGAAGTTTTATTCAGCCATAAAGAAAAATGAAATTCTGTCATTTGCAGGAAAATGGATGGAACTTGAGACCATTATGCTAAGTAAAATTAGCTAAACTGAGAAGGTCAAGGGATATGTGTTTTCTTTCATATGCAGAAGTGAAAGAGGAAAAAGAAAATGAAAGGTGGAAATCTCATGGAAATCAAAGGGAGAGCAATAGACAAAGGGACCAAGAGGTAGGAAGCAGGGAAGGAGGGGCAAGTGCTAGGGAAAGTGATATTGGCCAAATTTTATCATTATATTGTGCTCCTGTACGAATAAATAACAGCAAATCCCATGATTACATCCAACTATAATGCACCAATAAAAAATGTGGAGAAAAAAAAATTTAGTCTTAAAAAAACAAACAAACAAAAAACCTCTGCTTTCTTGCATATACATGTCATGGTGATTTCTTTTTTTCCTCTTTTTTCCTTCCGTAGCATCCAAAGCTCACTGCTACCTTTGAGTAGGACCCATTATGTAGCTTCCCAAAGGCCAGATTCTTGCTTTCTCTCTCCTCTTGTCAGCCTATCTAGGCTAGATATGTGACCTGCACTTAAGCCAGGTGGATACTCCTGCCTAGAACTTGAATACCAAGAAATGGAGTGGACAATTCATCCTGAGGACAGTGAGAAAAGCATCAGTAACCAGAGGTAGCTGTAGTATTGTTTCTGCACAATGTTGCTGGGTAGGATTTTGGCTGATGTGTTCTACCTAACTTCCTTATCATGTTGGTTTCCTAGGGCTACCATAACAAAGTGCCACAAACTGAATATTTTAAAACAATAGACATTTACTTGCAGTTCTAGAGGCTAGAAGTCTAAAATCAAGGTATTGGCAAGCCTATGTTCTCTCTGAAAGTTCCAAGAAGAATTCTTTTTCACCAATTCTAGCTTCTGGTGGTTACTGAAAACACTTAGCATCCATTCCTTGATTTGTGACAGCATAACTTGAATCTCTGTCTCTATCTTCACATGGCCTCATATATTTTTATGTGGAGGAGGGGTGTTACTGGGGATTTAATCAGGGGCAATTTACCACCAAGGTACAACTCTCGCTCTTTTTATTTTTTATTTTGAGATAGGGTCTTGCCAAGTTGCTTATGGCCTTGCTAAGTTGATGAGGCTGGCCTTGAACTTGTGATCCTCCTGCCTCAGCCTCCCAAGCCACTGGGATTATAGACATGCACCACTGTGCCTGGCATGGCATCACATTTTAACTTGATTACATTTACAAAGACCCATTTTCTGAATAAGGTCACCTTTATAATTATCAAGGATTAGGACTTCAACATATTTTGGTGAAGGGGAACACAATTCAACCCTTCACATGCATGTCCCTGATGGTTTTCTGGGCCTAGATCTCCATCTACCTCAGTGATCTGTGGGACACCTACTATCTTTATTACAAAATCTTTTCCAATATAAATAAGTAGAGTTTGTTGTGCTGTTTACCACTAGTCTCTACCCAGAGTTCACGAGGAATGAACAGAACTGTGACCTTCTCACTGGAAAGACCCGTTTGTTTTAAGAACAAGGTGAATATTCCCATCCTACTCCCTGAATCAAGTAGATTGAGGGGACACTGGCTCAAGCCATGTTAAAGGATTCACACTGACCAGTCCCAAACTTCATTTCTGAAATGCCTGCAAAACCTTTGATTTCCTAAATTACAAGTTTATTTTTCAGAGCTGTATTGCACTCTGAAATAGAATTCAGCTAATTTTTGCCTTTGGCCAATGGATGGTGTGAGGCCTGTTTCCATGGAAAGGACCACACTGCTTGCATCAGATCTCAGTCTATATAATTTTCATCAGGTCATGACAGCACCACCACAGGGGCTAACCAACATTTCAATTGTGTTTGCTCTAAAGTTTCCAAAACCTCATCAATGCTATTAGGAACAATAACATTATGAAAGAGTTGCAGAGGAAATAAAACATGATGGGGTTCTAAGAAACATGGTAACAAAAGCCAGCTGAATTTTAAAGGACAAATCTATGTCATAGACTTCAAGTAAATAAAAGCACATTCAAATTTTTTGAATGAATCAACTTCACAAATGGTCATTAGGAGAAGAGTGGCAGTGTTACTTTTTGATTTCCCCTGCTTTAGTTCCTTTTATGACCTTTCCCTTCCCACCCTCATGCAATTGTGATAGGGCTTGAGATCACAGAAGCTTGGAACCGCCTCAAGCTCTCTTTGCCAGCTTCGGTAGAAAGCCTATGTTAGAACACAGCCAAGTCAGGAAAGAAGAGTCTGAGAGACACAAACGTATTATTTCATTTGTATTCCTGGATTCAGCTATACCTCAAAATATCCATTAAACTTCCAAGATATTTGAGCCAATAAATCTCTTTTGCTTGTTTGTTTAAGCTAGTTTGAGTTGAAGTTCCAGCCTTACAAATGACAATATGCTATCAAGTATCCATGTCTACTTCAACCTAATTTCCTTAGACTGCTGTTGGCAAGGGAATATTATGTTGAATGGACCACAGATTTCAACAGGGATGGTGGTTTCTGAATTTCATCTGGTATGCTATTGGAAACATGTGCACATACAGACACACACATAAACTAAACAGAGAAGCATCTTAATAAAGCAATCTTTGAGCTAATGTGTATTATTGAATGATGATTAAAATTAAGGATATGGCCATTAGGGAAGCAATTGCCTAACTGAAATAGAAAAGTCTTCTACTCCACCTGACACAAGCATAGAACATCACTGCCTTATCCCAACAAGCCAATAACATGAGAATTTACCCTCCTGAGTTTCAATATTTTCTTGTCTCCTAGGTAAGCATATTCACAGATAACATATAGGTAACAGGGCTCCCAGCTAAACCAAACCCCTTGACTTTCTAATTGTCCCAATCCAGTTTTTCTAAAACCCATGGGACTGTCCTACATATTCTCATTTATTTACATATTTATTCAACAAATATGTACTGGACACTTACTATATGCCAAACTCAGGTATGGACATTGGGAATTTAGCAACAAACAGTGACAAGCCTCTACCCTTGTAAAATTTCTGCTCTACTGGGAGAAGAGAGACTATAGAAAAAATTTAAAGTACTTACTTTGATGTCAGATGGCGATAGATGTTATGAAGAACAATTACATGGGATATATAGGATAGGTATTCAGGGTAGGTGGCTATTTCATTTATGGTGAAATGATGAGTCATGTAGTTACCTATGGGAAGAGTATGCCAGACCAAGGGAACAGCATATGCAAAGGCATAGAAGCCAAGAATGGCTCCAAGGTCAGGTTAGCTGGAGTAGAAGGAATGGGGGACAGTGTGGTAGAAGATGAGGTAAGAGAAGTATTGGAGAAGAAAAAAAGTGATGGTGAAAATTTAGAACATTTGGGTTTTATTCTTAGCCAGATTTTCTTTTTAAAAAAAAATCACTAGAAGGTTGGTTGTGAGCAAAAGAAACACATAATCTGGCTCAAAGTTTTAAAGACTGTTCTGTCTGCTACATTGAGAACATAACTGATGGTAAAAAAACAGAAGCAAGAAAGGAACCCAAGGAGGTCATGAAAATCGCAGAGGGGATGGTAAGAAGTGGTTGAACTCTGGATATATTTTGACTGTAGAGACACCCACAATTTGGGATGTAAGCAAAAGTTCTCATAAATGTTTCCTATAGTATTGTCCTGAACAACTGAAGTGGAGTTGACAGTAACTTTGATGTATTCGTCAAAGGAAGGCACAGATTTAGAAAAGTGGGGGATCGGGAGGGTAGACTTTGGGATACCTACCAGATACCCATGTAGAACAGATGGTTAACTTGGCAGGTCTGAGGGCAAGGGGTACTTTCTGGGCTGAAGACATGTATTTGGGGTTCGTTAGTCATGAAGCTGGATGAGACCATCTAAGAAATGGTTCCATACAGAAGAGAAGAGGTCTCAGGACGGTACCCCTGAACAGTCCGATGGTTAGAGGTTGAAGAGAGAAGGAGGAACTAGCGAAGGAGAATGAGCAGGAACAGTAACACGGTAAGATAAGAACCAGACAGTATCCTAGAACCCAAGAGAGGGGAAAAAAGAAAAACTACCAACATTTCAAGAAAGAAAGAAGAGTCAATGGAGTCAAATGCTGTGACAAGTCAACCAAGATTGGGACTCCCAACTAACTGTTTGATTTTGCTATGAGGAAATCATCGGAAATAGATTTGCAAAAGAACAGGATGAATAAATTGGAAACAGTGAGTACAGACAATGTTTTTTGAAGAGTTTGCTATATACAACAATAGAGAAGTGGCGTGCAACACATACTTCCCAGAGAGCAGAACAGCAAAAGTGCTGTTGAACTTGATTTCCAGTATACATACAGATGGTGAAATCAGGGTTTCTCTATCCTTCTGACCTTTTGAGCTTTAAGCAGGAGGAGTCATAAAAGTTACTAAAGGGATAACTGGCTTGCAGCTTATTTAAAGACAAGCAAGCAAGCCAACAAGAAAATACATAAATGAAGTGGAACAATAGTTGAAGAGAACAGGAGCAATAGAACCCTGGGGCAGTGTAAAGGGCTTGCACAGGTCCATCAGTCATCTTCCTAATGTGGGTGTTCAGGGGAAGGGGAAGAAGCATACGGAAGTTAACAATCATTTAAAAGCAAGCCGATATTAAAATTAAGACACAGAAGAGAACACAGGTACACAGTTCAAATATAAGAAGTACCTGAAATCTTGAAGACAAAAGAACTGATACACTTTGAACATATTCTTAGAAATAAAATCAGGGAATTTGGGAACTTAAAGTGAAAGTGATCTTAATGACTCCTTGTCTCAATCCTTTGCTGAACAACATCTGAAAATCAAGGCCCTCAAGAATCAACTGATTTGTCCAAGATCACACACCTAGTTAGTGGCAGATGCAAGTCTAGATGATAGTACTCCTCAGTCTTCATCCGCTACTCTTTCCTTCCTCATTTACTGGCAGGCTGCAGTGAGATTTCAGGCTGGTCCCTTTTTCCTCACTGCATGTCCAGGCCTTCCTTTCTCTTAATTCTGAGCCCTGTTTCTTTAATTATCTTCTATAACAAAGTGCCCTTGTTATCTCTCAAGAAATAGCATCCAGTGACTCAGCCAAATGTGTACTTCATTTAAGCCTCAGATCCAATGCATTAGGCTAAGTCAAAAGGCCAATGCCAGGGAAGTATGAATTAGATTCACCTGGAAGGACGAGAAGAGGCTCATCTCACAGAAATACTACAGCTGATTTCCTAATCAGACAGCACCATGATTATCAGGTACTGGTGATAATGACATGGCATCCTCTAATCCCTGCTTTTTTCTTCTGGCCAGAGAGGAGCTCAAGAAACTTTTCAAGCCACAAACTGTATACGCTCAGCTCATTGGACTAACAAATGCCAAGTCTTTGAGTTAAGAAGAAAATGGATCTGAACCAACAAGCTTGGGGAGAGCCTTCAGCCTGTGTCCCATCTGAATACCATTTGAACACAACTGGCTAAAGTTCTTCAAATGATGGCTTTTGTTATCTATAAAATTAAGACTAAACCAGAGATCAAGGAATTTCAACTGGAAGCTATATCCTGTCTCCAGTCTCCCATCTTGGTACAATTTAAGTGAGTTACAGGCCTCTTTAAATTCACTTATTTAAAACAGATACTTATCCAAAGAGGCACTCTATAAACATTTGGCACATCTTGATGAGCACTTCAGTTGTCCTTCAAAGGCAGTGGAAACAACCTCAAAACCAATTACTCATGCTCTCCTCCAAGAAGTCCATTAATTGTAATGAGGGCTCTGCCTCTGGCTGAATGTGTCCTTTCTACTCTTTCATGTCTTACAATTGTCCCTTCTGGGGAACAGTAGTGGAGTTCCAGGCAATCTTTTTAGATTTAGAAATTATTTAAATATAGAGATGAAGGGTATCAATGGGGAGTAGGAGTATATATATATATATATATATATATACACACACACACACACACACACACACATATATATATAAAACAAAGGGATAGGGCCTTGAGTCTATCATCTCATCTCCTGATTGAAACAAATAATTAAAAATGGGAAGAAATCTAAATGCTTTTGTATTCCCTTCTGGTAGATAAAATATTGGGAATAAAATCCCCCATACGAAACAAGCCTTTTAAATGAGGTCTCTACAATCTGTGAAACATTAGAATGAATAAATAAATCTGTGGTAAAATCATCTTTGTCAACACAGGACACTCCAGTACTCAAGGACTAAAAAATCAAGACATAGCATATTTTAGAGAATCAAACATGTAAACTGTTTGAAATATAGTTTTGATTTTATGTATAACTATCTGTAGCTATATAATAGATACAGATATAGCTGTGGAATATACATAGATAGAGTTACAGGTAGATATATCTCTATAGCTTTTGATTAAATTCTACATTTTAAAATAAAGACAAACCATAGACAGGTCAAGATTTAGCTACAAAGATGACCACTGTAGTTTCAATATTGAATATCTCCCAAAGGTCCAAGTACAAAAGTCTTGGACCTTGTCTTGTCAGGGTGGCAGTATTGGGAGATGATATGGACCGTTAAGAGGTGTAGACTAATGGGAAATCCTCAAATCAATGGGGACATGCCCTTGAAGGGGACAGTGGGACCCAGCCCGTTCTCTCTCTTTTGCTTCCAGGCTCATGTGTAAGAGGTTTGCTTTGCCATGTACTCCTGCCATATGTGCTGTCCTCGTCAGAGTCCCAAAGAAATAGGACCAGACTACCTGATGTTGGATTGGAACCTCCAGAACCTTCAGCCAAAATAAACCTTTTGTCTTTATAAAGAACTTGTCAAGTTTCCTTTTATAAGGTATTTTGTTATAGCAATATGAAGTTCACTAATATAAGGTCACTACAGCCTTGTTTATAATAGTTAAAAAATTAGAAACCAGACAATAACATATTGGTATATTCATATTACAAATTATGCAGCAACTGAAAAGGTGTGACACGAGCCATTCACAATATATTCACAATATATTAAATTTTCAACAGTAAGATATAAAAACAGTATGTAAGACAAAACATATTCATAGAAAAGGAACTGAAGGTAACTAATAGGTGGGTGATAAAATTATGGAAATTTTTCTTCTTTTATCTGTGTTTTCCTGTCTTTCCCATGATCATCATCACAAATTGGGTCTTGTTTCCTTGGAAAACAGTCTCTCAGATGGAAATTTTAATACTCTTAGTAACAAGATCCATAGGGAATGCTCTCAGAAACATCAGTCATGAGGAGTGAGGAAAGAAGAGTCAGGCACAGGATCAGGCACGGTTGATCAACAGATCCCATATGGAGTTGTGAAACTGGGATGGCCTTTCAGAGAATGTCCTAAATTGAGGCTAGAAGCTGTGCTTTTGTACCCCTGTTCTCCAAGCCATTGAGTACAGGGTACCCCAGGGAGGAGTGTAATCTAAAAGGCAGTTCTCATTAGCTGAGGGCAATGCCTGCTTGTGTTATTTACAGTAATTGAACCAACTGGGCAAATGAGTGCCTAAATCTTTAGGTGAATGTAGAAAATGGGCAGCATACAAGAGTATTTTCTATGTACCCTTGTGCTACCCTCAATCCACTCTCCATTAAAGTTAAACCATCTGGGAACGACTCCTCCTCTCCTACCCTTTATTTATTTGTTCATTTGTTTATTTATTTATTTATTTAACCATGCTGAGGACCAAACCGGGGGCCTCACATATGCCAGGTAAGTGCTCTACCACTAAGCCACATCCCCAGCTTGGGGAATAACTCCTTTATTTTTCTGTGGAAACTTGTAGTCTGCAGGTTAATAAGACGAACAACCCTATCTACTGCAGCTTGTCAACTGATAATCATCATTGTCCTCCTTTATGTCCCAGCTTAGATCCCCCTCACTCTTAGCTAGCATCTCTGAAGACTGAGATATTTTACTTGTATGGGCAAGATTAATATCCCCATCCCTAGAGGCCTAGTCACCATGACATTCTAGGCCATGATTGCTTAATTTATGCATCAACTAACAAAATCAGACAAAGGAATACCAATAGACAACTCAGAGGATCCAATGGTATCCCTCACATCCTGCGTGGGCAGTGTGGACAAGGTTCCCTGACCAGTAAAGGGCTGGCTGAACAACAAAGCTGAGAGAAATAAAATGGCGAATAACCACAGAACACAGAAAATAGTTTTAAAAAGCGGGGGCAGGACGGGCCTGCAACCAGACAGAAAACTTGGAATGGAACCACCATTTGAGCCTGCTATCCCACTCCTAGGTCTATACCCAAAAGACTTAAAAACAGCATACTACAGTGCTGCAGCCACTTCAATGTTTATAGCAGCTCAATTCACAATAGCTAAACTCTGGAACCAACCTAGATGCCCTTCGATAGATGACTGGATAAAGAAACTGTGGTATATATACACAATGGAATATTACTCGGCAATAAGAGAGAATAAAATTATGGCATTTGCAGGTAAATGGATGGAGTTGGAGAATATCATGCTAAGTGAAGTAAGCCAATCTCAGAAAACCAAATGCCGAATGTACTCATTGATAAGTGGATGCTGATCCATAATGTGGGAAAGGACATGGGAACAAAGGTGGATCTCCGTTCACAGGGGTGTAAGGGGGGAGGGGG
>PVHX01023636.1:0-25354 GCA_004024805.1 Geosciurus inauris
GACTATGGCCTTCTCTTCCTGTACCCAACCCCTCCCCTTCCTGACCGGGTTTTCTTGAAATTCTCTAAGCACGGAATCTCCGGCGCCATTTCTCCTGACCCGCTCTGATGGACGGGGAAATGGTCCGAGGGCTCGCCTTCCAATAAAGCCTTGCCGAGTGGCTTAATTCATCTTCTCCTGGTCCTGTGAATTTTACACTGCCTTCTGCTTGGAATGACACTGTGAGAAGGCCCTTGCCAGATGTTCTTAGATTTCCCAGCTTCTAGAACTGTGAGCTAAATAAACTTCTATTACAAGTAAATTACCTACTATGTAGCATTCAGTTATAGCATATAAAAGGGATGAAGATAGGGCTCTTATCTTTCTTGCTTCCTCCTTATTCCTCCTTTTTTACTTAAACACTTTAGAGTCTCCGCCCTTGACATTTCATCCCTTAGGTTCTCTGGTTTGGGATCTTGATCCTTGGTCTAGTTTGTCTATTTATTTTGTTGTACTGGGGAAATAAATCCAGGGTTGCTTTACCACTGAGATATATCTCCAGCCTATTTTATTTTTTTATTTTGAAACAGGGCCTCACTAAGTTGCCAGGTTGGCCTTGAACTTGTAATCCTCTTGCCTACTGAGTAGCTGGGACTGCGACTTGTGCCACGGCATGGACTACTTGGTCTAATTCAACTGCAAGCTCTGGATCCTGCTGTCCAATAACTCTTGACTCATCTGGCTGGGTCCACATCCATGTTGGCACCCCCTATCCAATTCCTAACAGAAGCCCAACTGACAGGGCTGGCCCTACACAGCCAACATTGGCAAAGGAAGATGAAATGTCATGACTGAGCACAACTTTGGTTCTTCTACAGTGTCTTGTGAACAGATCTTTTCCATACTCCTCACTCTGGGAATCAAGTGATTCTTTGCTAGGAACCCTTAGGTCCAAACTGTTAGGTCGGGCCAGGGTCCAGGATGTTCAATTAGGGGAACCGGTCAGCAGCTGCAGAATGGAGCGGCCAGCCAGACACTGAGGCCACCAGTAGACATGCCTCCTATCAATCAGTGGGTTTTCCTGACCTATCCAGGAAGGACTCTGGTCTTCTCTTTCTGCCCCCAAGCCCTCCCCTTCCTGACTGAGCATTCTTGAAATTCTTTGTGCACCGGAGCCCCAGCGCCCACACTCTGATGGACGGGAGGATTTGGCCCGAGAGAGTGTATTTTCAATAAAGCCTTGCCGAGAGGCTTTAATTCATCTCCTTCTGATCGTCTAGTCTTTACACAAACCATGTATCAGGCCTCTGGATAAACCATTTTTGGAATTTTCTTCCTCAACTTTCCTTTTCTACCTCTCTGTTGAGTTGAGTCTCTTTCTGTTAAGTTCCTTCTTCTTCTTTTTTTTTTTCTAAAAAAGGCATGGTTATTGGCAGCTCTGCTGGTTCCACTCATCCTAGAATCACCCAAACACTCACTTTTCAGGCTGACTTGTCTGTTAGCAACCGTAACACCCCAGATTCTTCTCCTGAGAGTTTATCTATATCCATCAGTTCCCCAAGAAAAATATTAGGGAAACCTTATTATGAACCATATGCACTGAATGATTCAACTCTCTAACTCAATCTATAGTCCTTATGTTCATAATTGCAGTTATCAAACTTATTGAGATTCTCTACTTGTAAGATGCTGAGGGATATACAAATAACAAAGCAGGGCAAAACACACTTGAGCCTGCAAAGTGCGACATGCCTATAATCCCAGGGACCTGGAAGGCTAAATCAAGAGAATCGCACATTCAAGGCAAGCCTCAACAACTTAGTGAAGCCCCAAGCAACTCAGTGAGATCTTGTCTAAAAATTAAAAATTAAAAAAAAAAAAGGCAGGGAATATAGCTCAGTGGTAAAGCCCTGGGTTCAATTCTCAGTACCTAAAAACAAAACAAAACAAACAAGACACTTAAGTCTGGCATTTGAAAGAGGAATGATGGTTTCAAAGAATGAATAAGTTGCTAGTAGGATTTACCACATAGTTCTGGGACTCAGGAGACAAAAGTCTGGGCTCTCCTGTCTTTATTAAGATGATAATCAGATTTAATTAAGCCTTGGAACACCAAAATGTTAATTACTCTAAAGAAGAAGAAACTAACTGAAATTATGAACATCTCCACAACTCCTCCTCCATCATGAAAGCAGCTGTTTGACTGACTTTAGGAAAATGACTCAACTTTTCTAGCCTTTAGTTTCCTCATCTCTCAAATTAAGTTGCTGGATTATATCAATGGTTTGGAAATGATTAGTCATGGGACCTGTACTTCCATCTAAGTTTCTGCAGAAGATTCCCCCCACCCCCCGCAGTGGAGTTTGAAAACCACCAAATTCAACGATCTTTTCTTTTGCCTCTTTTCACATATATTCTATTTTGCACTGGCCTGTACAATAGCCACTAATTAATTAACATTAAATACAATTAAATATTCAGTTTCCCAGTCCCACTAGCCATCTCTTATGTGCTCAATAGCCACATGCGGCCTGTGGCTACTGGATTAAACAGCATAGATATTTAATGTTCTGAAAGTTCTATAAGACAATGCTGGCTTGCATTTATACAAACTTGTGTATGTGTGTGTGTATATAGAAATATCTTCTATTTTATACAAATGGTAGCATGTTTTGTATCCTTACCAAGCTATACAGGGAGAGTTCCTTTCACTAAATATAAGAAAACAATTATAATGAGATTAATAAGTCAGACAGCAAGTGGTAAATACTGGTTCTGTCACTTACTAGTGGGTGCTGTGAGCAATTACTTGACCTCTTTATGCCTCAGTTTCTGTATCCTTTAGATGGATATGCACACTTTAGTATGGTTGGGAATCTACTTGCCACCACTGCCTTAAAAACCCTTAAGGAGCCTAGAACCAACTGAATTAGACCCATACTGCTAGCCTGTATGAAAAGACATGTGTTAAAATAATCTAGCAAGTTTTAGAAAACAACATGATTTTGCTCACATCATGATGCTCTAGAACTCCGTTTTTTTTTTTGTTTGTTTGGTACTGGCTATTGAACTCAGGGGTACTAGACCACTGAGCCACATTCCCAGCCCAATTTTGTGTTTTTATTTAGAGACAGGGTCTCACTGAGTTGTTGAGTGCTTCACCAGTTGCTGAGGCTGGCTTTGAACTCACGATTCTCCTGTCTCAGCCTCCCAAAGTGCTGGGATTATAAGCATGTGCCACCGCGCCTGGCTCTAGAGTTCCAAATTGAGTATTTTTTTTTTTTTTTGGTACTGGAGATTGAACTCAGGGGCACTCGACCACTGAGCCACATCCCCAGCCCTATTTTGTGTTTTATGTAGAGACAGGGTCTCACTGAGGTGCTTAGCGCCTCGCCGTTGCTGAGGCTGGCTTTGAACTCGCGATTCTCCTGTCTCAGCCTCCCTAAGTGCTGGGATTACAGGCTTGAGCCACTGCGCCTGGCTCCAAATTGAGTATTTTTAGTAAGAAAAAAATGTTTAAAGGAAGTCCTTTTATATTTTTGGATGTGCTTGCTAAGAAAATTATGTATAACTGAAGAATTCTAAGAAATTCTATTCCAAGGCCAACTTTAATTTATATTTGACAAATAACCTTCAACCCAAAGTCAATCTCCGATCCTTAGAAAGACTGAATTCAGTCTCTGAAATCTTAAGACTCTCTGGCTAGATGACTTCTTTTTTTTGCCAAATGAGCATTTCATGAGTTAAGAAAATAGAAAAAATGTTCAGTGCAGATTCACTTGGTGCTGTTATTATTATTCACTTAACATGGTCTCCTGGGGGATGGAGAAGGAACAGTAGCAAGTATCAAAGTCTCCTTTTTCTTCATGAAGGCAAGATAATGGCTATTGGTGTTTGATAGTATCATATGCTGACAGCATACTTTACCCCAGGAGGCCCCTGCCCCAGGACAACTGGTCCACAGGAGAAAAGATGCCTACGGTGCTTTAAATCAACTATTTCCTAGTAGGAGGAAACATTTTTTCATTTTATTTTGAAGATCCGATTTTTACTTCCTGAAGCTGGTACCGCATCCAACATTTCTATACACATGAAAAATGTGTATACTGGCAACTTTTTTAAAATTTATTTTTAATTGTTACAAAAACATTGTACACATTTATGATGGTATCATGTGATGTTTAGATACATGTATATACTATATATGTTCAAATCAGGATAAGCGTATTTATCTCCTCAAATGTTTATCATTCCTTTGTGGTGGAAACATTCAAAATCCTTTCTTTCAGCTTTTTTAAATATATGGTGACAACATCCACCATAAGGCCTTCACCAGAGCTGAGCTGATGCTAGTGCTATGCCCCAAACTTCCAGAACTGTGAGCTAAATAAACCTCTTTTCTTTATAAAATACCCACCCTCACATTATTTCATCATAGTGATGATGTACCAGTACACCACCTGGTGACAACCGCCTGTTGACCTGGCCCATGCACGGAGCTCTCCTTCCATCTGCCCCAGAAACTGTCCCTGGCAAGAGCAATTGAACCTAGGCTCTGCCTCCAATTCTGACTTCCAACCCAAATAGGGCCAACTAAACTCTTTCTCATTAATGCAATTTGGCTTTGTAACAATATGTATTTTTTATTGGCTTGGAAAAGATCTATTTCCTCTGCTCAAATTTGGCAAAAATTGACTTCAGCTTTAAATCTCACAACTATCCCAACAAGGTCTCTCAACTTCTCAGGCAAGACCACCTCTGCATGTTCACCTTTTAAATCTGCACATCTTCCCATGCAGCTGGTAGGTGATTGGAAATCAGAAAAATGAAACCAGTAAGCATACTAAAAAAGAAAATAAGATAAAAGGAATAACATAAAATATATACTAATAGCCACAAGACAATGTGAATTATCCAAACTTTCAGATTACTTACAAAGCTAGACTAATTATAAGAAATACATCCGAGCTGGGCGCAGTGGTGCATGCCTGTAATCCCAGCACTTTGGGAGGCTAAGACAGGAGAATCGTGAGTTCAAAGCCAGCCTCAGCAATGGCGAGATGCTAAGCAACGTAGTGTGACCTTGTCTTTAAATAAAACACAAAATAGGGCTGGGGATGTGGCTCAGTGGTTGAGTACCCCTAAGTTCAATCCCTGGTACCAAAAAAAAAACACCCCCCCAAAAACAAACAAACAAAAAAACCCATCGGGGTTGGAGATGTAGTTCAGTGGTTGAGTGTTCAATTTCCAGTGCCACACAAACAATAACAATAATAACAACAAAGATAAACCTAAAATATGTGACTAAGAAAGGGTGAAAATAAAGGAAGTACAAACATATCACACAAATAAGCTAAACAGGAATAGCAAAATTGGTATCACTAAATGTAAACTTCTAGCTCAAGAGGATTAACTGAAATAAAAAGCAAAACCTACTAAGAAGATATAAAAACTAGGAACCTTTAAGTTTGGTTAAAAATATTTAAGGTCAAAACTTAGAAATCAGCTGGGTGTGGTGGCACACACCTGTAATCCCAGCACTTTGGGAGGCTGAGACAGGAGAATCATGAGTTTAAATCCAGCCTCAGCAATGGCTGAGGTACTAAACAAACAACTCAGTGAGACCCTGTCTCTAAATACAATACAAAATAGGGCTGGGGATGTGACTCAGTGGTCAAGTACACCTGAGTTCAATCCCCGGTACCCAAAGGAAAAACAAAACAAAACAAAACTTAGAAATCAAAGATTTTGAAAAAACAAAACAAAAGAAAAAAAACCCACAATCAGAGTTGAGAGACTTCAATGCACCTCTCAGAATTCAACAGATCAATGGGACACACAGTGAAGGGACATGCTCCACTCCTGAATGAGGCTCAGGTGCATTCAAGAACAGAGCTTTATGACTGTACAACTGAGAGGTCCTTTCAAGGATGTTCACTGGAAAAAGAGAACATTTAGTCCCAAGGGAAATTTAAGTCTTTGCTTTTAGAGAATACAAAATTGGCCTGGAACTTCCAAATGAGAGGTTTCCCAACTGCCTTCCAAGTTAATAAAAAAACAAAAGAAAGAAAGAAAAAAGAAAATCTGTTTTTACTGACCATTTTGAGCATCAGAACATAAAATTTTTCCTTGATACTGGGGATTGAACTCAGGGGTGCTTAACCATTGAGTCATATCCTAGCCTTATTTTGTATTTTATTTAGAGACAGGGTCACGCTGAGTTGCTTAGGGCCATACTAATTTGCTGAGGTTGGCTTTGAACTTAAGATCCTCAGTCTCAGGAGCTGCTGGGATTATAGGCTTGTGCCACCATGCCTGGCAACATTTTCTTCCATTAAGAATTTATTTATTTTGGTACTGGGGATTGAACTCAGGGGCACTCGACCACTGAGACACATCCTCAACCCTATTTTGTGTTTTATGTAGAGACAGGGTCTCACTGAGTTGCTTAGCGCCTTGCCATTGCTGAGGCTGGCTTTGAACTCATGATTCTCCTGTCTCAACCTCCCTAAGTGCTGGGATTACAGGCTTGCACCACCGCGCCCAGCTTCCATTAAGAATTTATTTTAAAAAAAATGAATTTATTGCTAGCCTAGTGGTGCACACCTGTAATCCCAGCAGCTCAGGAGGCTGAGGCAGGAGGATTGGGGAGTTCAAAGCCAGCCTCAGCAAAAGCAAGGTGCTAATAAGCAACTCAGTGAGACCCTGTCTCTAAATAAAACACAAAATAGGGTTGAGGATGTGGATCAGTGGTTGAGTGCCCTGAGTTCAATCCCCAGTACCCCCTCCAAAAAAAAAAAAAAAAAAAGAAAGAAAGAAAGAAAAAGAATTTCTTGTCACCAATTGTACTACAGAAGGCAGTGTTGTGTTATGGCTTGGATCTAGACTGTCTCCCAAAGGCTCATGTGTTGAAGGTATGGTCCCCCATGCAGCAATGTTCAGAGGTGGAACTTTTGGGAACTGATCGGATCATGAGGGATTAACCCATGAATGAATTTACAGCTGAATGGACTGCTGGGAGGTGGCTAAGATTATGAGGTAAGATTTAGTTGAAGTAGTGGGTCCCTGGGGGTATGCCCTTGGGGAGTATGTCCTGTCACCAGCCCTTTCCTCTTACTCTTTGCTTCCTGGCTGCCATGAGGTGAGCAGATTTCCTCTGCTGTTTTGCCTCACTTTAGGCCCAAAGCAATGGATTCAGCCACCATGAATTGAAATCTCTGAGCCTATAAGCCAAAATAAATCTTTACTCCTTTAAATTGTTTTTCTCAGGTGTTTTGTCACAGTAACAAAAGTTGACTAACACAGGCAGTAAAGTAACTAACCAAGCAGCAAGTATTTATCCCTTTATTACTAACAGGGTAAAAATATAATATCTTTGGTTGTAGCAGTGGTACATGCCTGTATTTCCAGCTATTTGGGAAGCTAAGGAGGAAGATCCCCAAGTTTAAGACCAGCCTCAGCAACTTAGTGAAACACTGTCTCAAATTAAAAAAAAAAGGGAAGTGAGTGGGAGGGAGCTGGAGATGTAGCTCTGGGTTTAATTATCATTATCAAGCAAAATCAATCAATAAGATATACCTTGACCAAGTTGTGGTTTTGCTCCCATATAAGAATGTTTCACCTCTAAGAATCTATCTAATCGTTAATTACATAAATGAGTTTGAAAGGACCAGACTAAAGCCATTTTGTGACTCTAGGCCTCTTGTCCAGAGCCCTAGGCCCCCACCCAGTTACTGGAAGTTACAACACACGGCACCCCTCCCTGGCACCAAAAAGTGGTTCTGCAACTTGAGTCAGCTAATCAGAAGGCCAGGCAATGAGCTCATTGTAGCCAGACCTATCAGTCTAAAGGCCCACTGACCACCCAGTGACTTCACCCATCCCCATCCAATCCTACTGCTGTTCCCCCTGCGTGCATTTTCCCTTACCCAATTATATAATGCCAAGGCATGTACTCCCCTGCTTGCGATTGTAATCCATAAAAATCCCTGCTCCCCTAGACTTGGGGCCATGCTTCCTAACCCGCTGCGTTGGTGTGGATTGGCAGACCCTACTCGAGTTTGAATTAAAGACCCTTTTGTGATTACATCGGAATCGGACTCCTGGTGGTCTCTGGTGGTCTCGAGTCTGGGTATTACAAGTTCAAAGGGAAGAAATCATGGATAGCTCATAAATGCCCCCAAATAATTTAATATCATTCTTTTTTTTTTGGTACTGGGGATTGAACTCAGGGGTACTCGACCACTGAGCCACATCTCCAGCCCTATTTTGTGTTTTATTTTATTTTAGGGTCTCACTGAGTTATTTAGCGCCTCGTCATTGCTGAGGCTGTCTTTGAACTTGCAATTCTCCTGTCTCAGCCTCCCAAAGTGCTGGGATTACAGGTGTGCGCCAGTGTGCCCAGCTTAATATCATTCTTATTCTGGATTAAGGAAAAAAAAACAAACCAAAACTCTCAGTAAACTAAAAATAGATACAAGTTCCTTTAGCTGACAATGTATTTACCAGAAAACAATCCAAAAATCATATTTAAAGGTGATATATTATTAGTGAAAAATGAGACAAGATTATCTACCATCAATAGTATTATTTAATATTGTTCTGGACTTTCATGAATGCAATAAAACAGAAAAAGTACAAGAGGTATAAATATTAAAAAGAAACAAAATTATCATTTGTAATAGTTTATCTAGAAAAGTCAGTAAGTATAATCAAATATAAAATGTATAAAGGTATAAAAATCATCATAATAAGCCGGGCGTGGTGGTGCAAGCCTGTAATCCCAGCACTTAGGGAGGCTGAGACAGGAGAATTGTGAGTTCAAAGCCAGCCTCAGCAATGGCGAGGCACTAAGCAACTCAGTGAGACCCAGTCTCTACATAAAACACAAAATAGGGCTGGAGATGTGGCTTAGTGGTCAAGTACCCCTGAGTTCAATCTCCAGTACCAAAAAAAAAAAAATCATCATAATAATATAACTAATGAGGGTTAACATTCAGAGAGCCTTTGTGGTGGTACATTAGTACAATGTGCAATCACTAATGGTCACTTTCTCATTTTTCTGAATAGCTGCACCTGTGTCAGAGTACCAGACTCAACAGATCAATAGAAGGGAAGAGAGTCAAGACACATACTAAATTTCCATTTACATCTGGATCTATCAAGCAGTAGAAGAAAGATTGTTAAAGTAATGAAGCTAAAATATAAGGCTGGGAATGTAACTCAGTGGTAGAGTGCTTGCCTAGCATGTGCAAGGCCTTGGGTTCAATCCCCAGCACTATGCATGCATACACACATGTGTGTGCACACACACAGAAAAAAAAAAAGAAATAATGCTAAACAAATAGCCATGCCATTCATCTATTTAGGATAAAAAAGGTAAAACTCTTACCAAATAAATTAAAAAAGGAAAAAAAGGGGGTGTATAGTGTACACCTTTACTACTAGAAGACAATGGAGCTGTACCTACAAATTTATAACAGGAAATAATTTCTGAACTATAACTTTTTACCCAATGAAACCATCAAGTATCAGGGTAAAGTACAGATGCAAAGCCATAGAATTCTACCTTCTATGAACCCATTCTCAGAAAGGTACTGTGAAAAAAAGGGGGATTAGGAGAGAGAATTAAAGGATATGGGATATACAGGATCAAAAACCAGGAGGTAGGCGCAGTGGTACCTGCCTGTAATCCCAGTGGCTCAGGAGGCTAAAGATGGAGGACCATAAGTTCAGAGTCAGCCTCAGCAACTTAGTGAGGCCCTGAGAAACTTGGCAAGACCCTGTCTCTAAATAAAATATAAAAAAGGGCTGGAATTTGGCTCAGTGGTTATGCACCCCTGGGTTCAATTCCCGGTTCCGAAAAAATGAGAGGGTGGAGGAAGCAAAGAAACAACAGTGACTGGGCACCAGGCAGAGAGGATAGATTTCAGGTCAGGTTTCCTCAAAATGAAACTGGTGGAATCTCTGACGCATACGATGCATGGAGGTAGTTCACAAAGACTTTTGGGCTGAACAGTGATACAAGTTGTGCATCCCTAAATCTAAAAATCCACTTGAAAAAGTTTTAGATTTTGGAGCATTTTAAGGTCTCAGATTTTTAGATTAGGGACATTCAAGTGGTTCTATGAAAATATTCCAATCCAGAAAACTCTGAAATTGGAAACACTTTTGCTCCCAAGCATTTTAGATAAAGGATACTCAACCTGTAATTACACAGAAAACTAAGTAAACAACAAACAAAACAATTTTAAGTGTAGGAGGAATAAAAAGTTGTACAAAAAGGAAAAAGTAATAATGGCATGTACTGTACTACTACATGGCTGTCAATGAATCATATTTCTATCATCTTAATGAGAACTCTTAAAAACAACAATTGTTGGGCGTGGTGGTGCACACCTGTAATCCCAGCACTTTGAGAGGCTGAGGCAGGAGAATCGTGAGTTCAAAGCTAGTCTCAGCAACGGCGAGGCACTGAGCAACTCAGTGAGACCTTGTCTCTACATAAAAACACAAAATGGGGCTGGGGATGTAGCTCAGTAGTCAAGTACCCCTGAGTTCAATCCCCTGTGCCAAAAAATAAAAATAAAAATAAAAACAAAAACAAAACAAAACAAAAAAAACACAATTATGAGAGAATAGGAAGATAGGAAGAATGGGAGAGGGTGGGAATTGAAAAAAGAGATCTCTTCATTTCTCTTAACAGGACGTCGTGACATAATAACTAAAAACAAATCCAGAAATAGCAGTTTTGAGCATGCTCCTTTAGCAATGCAGAGGTAAAGCCCACAGAACTGTCTGGATGACATGACAGTGCTTGATTCTAGGGAGTGGGAAACAGACCTCTCAAGACAGGCTGGCTGCTTGCTCCTAAGGGCCTTTCAGACCTTATTATGGGCATGTATAACTTAGATGAAAATAAAAACTAAAACTAAACCAAAAAGATCTCTCACATATTTTGAGGAATAAAGATGACCACAAAAATAGAAAAACATACAAAGCAACTGCACTAGTAATTCAGAAGAACTATAAAACTATTAACAAACTGATAAAAGGTGCTATATTTCTATTAGTAATGAGAAGTTATAAGAAATGTCATTATTTTGTCCCAGGCTGAAAAAGATAAAAAGAGTATGTCTACTTAAGTAAATGGCAGATGTAAAGTAAAAAAAAAAAAAAAAAAAAAAAAAAAAAGAGTATGTCTATTTAGGATTTGAGAAGGTATAATATCCTACATCAAGTTATAGAAGTATAAATGGAATAATTTTATAGGGGAAAAATTTGGTAATATGGATCAAAATGGAAAGTGCAACATCCCCCTTCACAAAGCAAATTCACTTCTAGGAATTTATTTTATAAAAACTTAGAACTGTTTCACAAGTATTTAACACAGGCTCAGAAAAAGGCATGACAAATAATATTTATCATCATAATTTTTAAAAATTTTGGTAAAATTCATGTAACACAAAATTTGCCATTTTAAATTAAAGTAAGCTGGGTGCGGTGGCACAAGCCTGCAATCCCAGCACTTAGGGAGGCTGAGATGGGAGAATTGCTAATTCAAAGCCAGCCTCAGCAACAGTGAGGCTCTAAGCAACTCAGTGAGACCTTGTCTCTACATAAAACACAAAATAGGGCTGGGGATGTGGCTCAGTGGTCGAGTGTCCCTGAGTTCAATCTCTAGTACCAAAAAAAAAATTAGTTTAAAGTATACAATTCAGTGGCTTTTATATTCATAATGCTGTGCAATCATTACCATTACCTAGCTGCAGAACATTTTCATCACCCCACAGGGATATCCTGTACCTATTAAGCAGTCACCGTAGTTCGTCTTCTCCCTTCTCCTCAACCTCTAGCAATCACTAGTTTGCCTTCTGTTTTTATGGGTTTTCTTATTCTGGATCTTTCCTATAAATGGAATCATACAAAATGTGGCCTTTGTATCTGGCTTCTTTCACTTGGCATGTCTTCAAGGCACATTCACATTTTAGTATGTGTCAATATTTCACTCCTATTACGGCTAATTAAAAGTTCAGGTTCTATGAT
The DNA here is from genome assembly GCA_004024805.1 of Geosciurus inauris. Taxonomy (NCBI): domain Eukaryota; kingdom Metazoa; phylum Chordata; class Mammalia; order Rodentia; family Sciuridae; genus Geosciurus; species Geosciurus inauris. The sequence continues at coordinate 12,025 of PVHX01023636.1, forward strand.
TGCTAGAAGGACTTAAAGGACTCAGTAGAGTCATAGCTACTCAATTATAGCTATTCACAGATTTATTAAAAGGAAAGGATACAAAGCAAAATCAGCAAAGGGAAAAGACATGGGGAGTGAAATCCAGAGGAAACCAGGCACAAGCTTCCAAGAATTTTCTCCCAGGGGAGTCATTCAAGTTAATTCTCCCAGCAATGATCTGTGAGAACATGTATGAAATGTGGCCTACCAGGGAAGTTCACTAGTGACTCAGAACCCAGGGTTTTTACTGGTGGCTGGTCACATAGGCCCCCTCTGCCTACTATATGCCACACTCCAGGCACCCAAAAGGAAAGCAAGTGTTTAGTATAAACTAGTTTTTGCAAAAATAGTTTAGGCAAAGCAAGCCACTCTTACCAATTAGGGTAGTAGAAACCCTCCTGAAATCCAGGTTCCTAGATGCCAGCCAAAGAATAGCCTGGGCCTACTATGTTCACTCTTTTTTATTTTAATACTGTTATTTTATTTATTATTATTTTTTTATGTGGTGCTAAGGATCAAACACAGTGCTTCATACGTGCAAGGCGAGCTCTCTACCATGAGCCACAACCCCAGCCCCTACTCTTTTATTCACAGTGGCAAAAACATGGCTGTCAACAGCACCTTAGTTTTATGTGGTATTACAGAATACTGTTTCAGTTTATTTCCAACATTTCTGGGGAAGGGGCTACTGCACCCAGCTTAGATTGTCATGGTTGCTGCTTTGGAGTTCATGTAGATGAAGGAAGGAGCCCTTCCCCATCTGCTGCACAGTCAGACAGGTCTTTCTGTATCCTTTGATAGTTTTGTTCTGAAAGTTGTTTTATGACTTGAGGTTTCATACATATGGGCATGCACACACAACTGAGAGTGAGAGAGAATGCTCTAAAGTGTGCAGGCTCACAAGAGAAAACCAAATGGAAGGATGGGTAAACAGAAGAGGGCTTTGAGTCCATCACAACTTGGGAAATGAAAGTCTTTTTGTCTTAGCTGGGTAGGTGGCATGTTCTTGTAAACCCAGAGGCTTGGGAGGCTGAGGCAGGAGGATTAAAAGTTTGAGGCCAGCCTGGGTAACTTAGTGAGACCCTGCCTCAAAATAAAATAAAAGGCTGAGGATGTAGCTCAATGGTAGAGTGCTCCTGGATTCAACCCTAGTACCACAACAAACAAACAAACAACATCAAGCAAGAAAGTCTTAATTTCCAACAAATTCTACTATTGCCTCAGATTGTAACACGAGGCCTTTGTCATTTAACATGTCTTCATAAATCACTGTGTTGTAAGCTGTGACAAAAGTAAAAGATGGGTGAAAAGTAGCTTCAACAGAGTAGAAACTCATGACTTTGATTTTTCTAGTGGGAATCTATTTTTACAATGAAGACAGAAAAAGGCTCTGTCTGATGACAATAAATAAACCAGAGGATTTCACTTTCTTGTAGCCCTCAAGAGAATTGTAGCCCTCAAGAGACCTGTCACAAAAAAGAAAATAACACACAGACCCTCAAATGGCCTGACATTTCATAGGTTGCTTGCTACTGGAAAAGCATATTCCATGTGTCTATGGGAACTCAGAGATGGAAAAACAGAAGTTACTTGCAACATGGGTGTTCTGTCCAGATTCAAAACATGATTCACTCTGGATAAAGACTGATTTTTTTCTCTAAAAGGGAAGAAGCTAAAGGTCCTAACTAACAGGTTAATATCACACTCAAAGATATCGATCTGTCCTTTAAAGATAGTGCTGGGACCTCTTGCTATATGAATTCTTAACAATATAGAATCAGAAACTGAACAGAGTGAGATAAATTTTCAAGTAAATCCCTTGACAGCTGAACTCTTGCTTCTTGCTATCTGAAATGCAAGAACCAAACAAGTTTGACTAACAGGAGATCTTTTAATGATCTGTGTAAGGGAAGAGTCAGCAAATTTTTTTCTGTAAAGGGGTAGACTATAAATAGCATTTGTTTTGTAGGTCATTTAGCTGAAAGGTCTCTGTTGTACTACTTGGCTCTGCAGTTGCAGCAAAAGGTAGCTATGTACATGAATGGGTAATATGTACATGAATGGGTAACAACACGAATGGGTTACAAATGAACTGTTTTACAATATAACTTTATTTACAAAAACACATGGTAGGGGCTGGGGTTATGGTTCAGCGGTAGTGTGCTCGCCTAGCACGTGTGAGGCACTGGGTTTGATCCTCAGCACCACATAAAAAATAAATAAAATAAAGATATTCTGTCCACCTACAACAAAAAAATGAATATTAAAAAAAAAAAAAACATGTGGTAAGCCAGATTTGCCCCTTGGACCATCTAAATCAAGACTTTAATCTAGTTCAACAGCATCAGACCCATATTGTTATAATTTCAAATGGCAAAGGCTTTGATGATATAAAACATTCCCTCCTATTATCTTTCTAAAATAAGAGGGGACTAAGACAAAATGAGAAAATTCTGAGTTATAGTATGTACAAATCAGGGTAAGGACATTTTAGGTATGTCACTTGGAAAAATATTATTTTTGTGAAAAATGTTTTCAATTTTTTTTTTTAGTATTTTTTTAGTTGTCAATGGACTTTGTTTATATGCGGTGCTGAGAATTGAACCTAGTGCCTCACACATGCTAAGCAAGCGCTCTACCTCTGAGGCACAACCCCTTCATCAATCTTTTATGTTTATTAATTTTAAAAGATGTAGTTTAGCAATAAATACCTTGTTAATTACCACATGGCTTTAAAGTGGGATGGCAGAGATGTGATGGAAGCCAACCCAACAGGACCCTAGAGCCCATTCCTTGCCTTCTTGTTCCAGAAGAGCAGACTTTGGTTAGGTATTGTTTTTCTACTTTAATATTTTTTTCCAGAAAAGACCTGGTTTAATTATTGACTGTAATACCTCTTTATGGCCTTTTCCCTCAGACTTTCAACTCCCAAATTATGTTATAATATAACATTCAATACAGGAATATGTTTGGGTTATGAGTCAAGATAATAAAATGAGTACTTGTGAATCCAAATAAAAAATATATTACTGCTAGGCACGATGATGCAAGCCTTTAATCCCAGCAGCTTGGGAGGCTGAGGCAAGAAGATTGTGAGTTCAAAGTCAGCCTCAGCAACTCTGTGAGGGCATAAGCAACTTAGCAAGGCCCTGTCTCTAAATAAAATACAAAATAGGACTGGGATGTGGCTCAGTGGTTGAGAATCCCAGAGTTCAATCCCCAGTACACCCCCCTCCTCCCAAAAAAGGCCTAGCATTAGATATGGCTCAGTGGTAAAGTGCCCCTGGGTTCAATCCCAGTACCAAAACAAAACTACATTACCAATATCTTGCTTGTTTTACTTCATTGTTTTATTTCAATTATTTATTTTAATATCTTTATTTTATATATTTATTTATTTATTTATTTTTTAAATATTTTTTAGTTGTAGGTGGACACAATATCTTTATTGATTTATTTTTATGTGGTGCTGAGGATCGAACCCACTGCCTCCCACATGTGAGGCAAGTGCTCTACCACTGAGCTACAATCCCAGCTCATATTTCAATTATTTTTTAACATACAAAATAATACATGTACTTTTTTTTTGGTACCAGGAATTGAACCCAGGGGTGCTTAACCACTGAGCAGCATCCCTAGCCCTTTTTTATATTTTATTTAGAGACAGGATCTTGTTGAGTTGCCTAGAGCCTCATTAAATTGCTGAGGCTGGCTTTTTTTTTTTTTTTTATAATTTGTCTTTGTTTTTTTTTAATTTTTATTTTATTTTTTTAATTTTTAGTTGTAGATGGACACAAAGTCTTTATTTTATTGCTTTGTATGTGGTGCTGAGGATCAAACCCAGGGCCTCACGCATGCGAGGCAAGCACTCTACCACTGAGCTACAATCCCAGCCCCTTGAGGCTGGCTTGAACTTGCAATCCTCCTGCCTCAGCCTCCCAAGTTGCTGGGATTACAGGCATGCACCATCACAGCAGGCTGCTGCCCTTACTTTTGACTTGATGTACTATGCACATTTCCCCCCTGCCATTAAAGAGATTTTCCCAAAGTATGATTTTTAAGGACTTTATAATATTATATTATATACATATATCATACTTTACTCAATTTCCCTATTGTTAATTTATATCATTTCCAGTCCTTTTTATTTTTTTTTAATTTTTTTTTTAGTTGTAGATGGACACAATATCTTTATTTATTTATTTTTATGTGGTGCTGAGGATCGAACCCAGTGCCTCACACATGCAAGGCAAGCGCTTTCCACTGAGCCACAATCCCAGCCCTCCAGTCCTTTTTAAATAATCATAAATAAAACTATAATCAATGTGCTTGTAATTACATCTTTATAGGCATCCATGCTTATTTCTTTGATGTAAACAACTAGAAATACAATTTAATTCGGTTAAAGGACATTTTTGATTCATGCTACACATTGCTAAATTTCCCTCCTTAAAGTTGGTATTCATTTGCACTCTTACCAATGGTGCAATAAGATTCTTACTTTGATCACTTCATCATTAAAAGAAAAACCTTCCAGTATGGTAAGTAAAGAAATGGTATTTCATGGGGCTGGGATTGTGGCTCAGTGGTAGAGTGCTTGCCTTGCACGCGTGAGGCACTGGGTTCGGTCCTTAGCACTACATAAAAATAAATAAAAAAGATATTGTGTCCATCTACAACTGAAAAAATATTAAAAAAAGAAATGGTATTTCATTTATGATTTCTTTGATGACCAGTGACATTGAACAATTTTTACATTTAGTCAAAACAGCAATTTAAAGCCAGGCAAGGTGGTGCACGCCTGTAATCCCAACACTTTGGAAGGCTGAGACAGGAGAATCGCAGGTTCAAAGTCAGCCTCAGCGATGATGAGGTGCTAAGCAACTCAGTGAGACCCTGTCTCTACATAAAACACAAAATAGGGTTAGGGATGTGGCTCAGTGGTGAGTGCCCCTGAGTTCAATCCCTTGTACCAAAAAAACCAAAAAAAAAACCAAAAAAACAAAAAGACCCCAGCAATTTTCATTTTTGACAATTTATAACTATTTATACTATTTATTATTGATTAATTTTAATTTTATTATTTATTTATTTTTGCAGAGCTGGGGATCAAATACAGGGTCTCAAATGCTAGGCAAGCACTCTACCACTAAACTAAATACCCTTTAAGTGACCCAAGAGAAATGTTTTAACTTACATAGAGTTTGCTCTATTGAGCTCAAGGCTCAATGGTCATAGGTGGTTGTCAGAGCCTATGCTACGGAGAAGATATTCAAAAACCTGGGGAGGCAAGAGTACCACTTTCTTCCCCTTAAAGATGACTGAGGAATACAATGGATGACAAGTGTGAGGTATATGTGACTTCAGGGCCAAGTCATCATCTCTACTATGGGGCTGAACTCCCATTCAGAAGCCTTGAGCTCCTCCATATCTACCAGAAATAGTAACACACTATGCAAATGGTCAACTCTCTAATCTCATCCAGACCCATACTGTACCCCACCTACTCATTACCCTTAGCCATACCAGCCTTTGTTCTGTCCCTCCAACACATTACACTTCTTTCTTCTCAAGACTTTTACAATAACTGTTCTTCTTCCTGGGATCCTTCCATCCCCATCTCCACAGGGCTGGCTCTTCCTGTCATTCTGGTTCTGATTTACATGTCACCTCAGATGGGTCTTCCCAATCCACAGCTCTTCCATCACTACTGCACTCTCCGCTTTCATTCTCTGCATAGCATTCAGGCCTATTCCCTTCTTAGTTCTTTCTATCTTGTTCGCCCTACTACCGTTGACCCACTCACTTCCTGGAGGTCTAGACATGGTTGCTGAATAGCATCTAGCAGGTGTTCAGTATAGAGTTGGTTCTCTCTATTTGTGGGCTCCATATCTGTGGATTTCACCAATCTCAGATCTAAAATATATATATATATTTTAAATATTTATTTTTTAGTTGTAGGCAGACAGAATATCTTTATTTTATTTTTATGTGGTGCTGAGGATCGAACCCAGTGCCTCACGTGCGCTAGGCGAGCACGCTACCACTGCGCCATAACCCCAGCCCCTAAAATATATTTTTTAAGAGTTAGTTCTCCAGCCGGGCGTGGTGGCGCAAGCCTGTAATCCTAGCACTTAGGGAGGCTGAAACAGGAGAATTGCAAGTTCAAAGCCAGCCTCCGCAATGGCGAGGCACTAAGCAACTCAGTGAGACCCTGTCTCTACATTAAACACAAAATAGGGCTGGGGATGTGGCTCCGTGGTTGAGCGTCCCTGAGTTCAATCTCCAGTACCAAAAAAAAAAAAAAAAAAAGAGTTAGTTCTCCCTATCTGCAGGTTCTACATCTGTGGATTTGACCAACCTCAGATCAAAAATATTTTTTTAAAAAATTTGCATATGTACCAAACATGTACAGATTTTTCTTGTCATTATTCCTTAAACAATATAGCAACTATTTACATAGTCTTTACGTTATGTTGGGTATTATAAGTAACTTACAGATGTTTTAAAGGAGGGTGTAAAAAGATTATATACAAATATTATTATTATTATTATTATTGGTGGTGCTGGGGATTGAACCCAGGGCCTTGTGCATGCAAGGCAAGCACTTTACCAACTGAGCTATATCCCAAGCCCTATATACAAATATTACAATATCTTACATAAAGGACTTGAGTACCCAATCCCTTGTAGATACAGAGGATGATTATATATCCCTTAAGTATTTGTACGAATAAAGTTAGTTTGGTAACATTCCCACAACCACTACCTTGGGTCTAAAACTAAGTTTGATTATTCCCTAATCAATATTTGTTTGATTGGTCTCAGGCCAGAGCTCAAAGTATCCCTGTGATACTTTGTAGTTTGTGATTCATGCAGTTTCCCTCCAGAAACTGCATGAATCAAAACTACCAGGAGTCCCCTACTCAAGTTGCTGGCCTCAGCCTGAGGCAACACTATTCCTAGGTTGACAGCAGCATCCCCTCCAGGTGCTGGGGATATAACACTGGGCCTTGCACAGGCTAAATACAGGCTGTACTAAAGCTACATCCCAGCCCCCAGTATCTAGTTTTCAACTACAACTCTTCCTATGCTGTTACCGGGCTCCCATTAGTGCTTTGAACCTCACTCCTCTGGCCTTAGTGCTTGTGAAATAAAGGTGTAGGGACCTTGGATATTTTTTAAAATTTTTAATTAATTAATTAATTAATTATTTTTGGTACTAAGGATTGAACTTAGGGGTACTTGACCACTAATCCACATCCTCAGCCTTATTTTGTGTTTTCTGTAGAGACAGGGTCTCACTGAGTTGCTTAGCACCTTGCTGTTGCTGAGGCTGGCTTTGAACTCGCAATTCTCCTGTCTTAGCCTCCCAAAGTGCTGGGATTACAGGTGTGCACCATTGTGCCCAGCTTATTTTGTTCTAATTAGTTGTACATGACAGCAGAATGCATTTTTATTCATCGTACACAAATAGCACAATTTTTCATATCTCTGGTTATACATGGATTTTTTAAATTGGTTCTTTTAGTTATACATGACAGTAGATTCCATTTTGATATAATTATGCAAGCATGTAGTATATCTTATTCTAATTAGAGCCCAGTCTTGTGGATATACATGATGAGGACCTTTGAATTTTGGTCCAGCCTTGATTAAAATGAAAAGATAAAATGTGAATCACATTGATGTATGATGGTGTGCTTTTGAAAAGAAAAGATCTTGTTGGTGATAAATTTTCTTATTAAATTACCTTGTTTAAATTATCTAACTAAAGATATGGAAGAGATGATTAGAGATATTTATATAACAGTGACTACTAAAGCACTTAAGAAAAACACAATTCAGGCATGCAAAAGGTCATTTGAGTTTAAACTTGTGGAGATTAGGTTACTACTCACTGTGAGTCAGTTTTTCTGTTTAAAATTTCCTGAGCTATTCAACTTTCTCCACAATTTTTTTGTTTTAATCTCTCATGAATGAAGCCTTTAATGGTGCAGCATACCATGGCAATAAAGCTTGTAAATCAGGTTTGTTACAGGAAATAGCCTTTATTTATTAATGTACAGAATATAAGAAAATAAATTTTCACATAAGTGGTAAATGAACTCAAGAATCTTCAGAGGGGCTGGGATTGTAGCTCAGTGGTAGAGCGCTTGTCTCTCATGCGTGAGGCACTGGGTTCCATCCTTAGCACCACATAAAAATAAATAAATAAAATAAAGATATTTGTGTCCATCTACAACTAAAAAAATTAAAAAAAATAACCTTTAGATAAATAACACAGTCATATCTATATCCATATCTAACTATATCTGGTCTAGGTTTTTCTTGTTTATTAGAAAGCTCCAGAATCTTTATGTCTGGCCTCACAGAATGTTTAAAATAAGAAGTGCCTCTAGTAAATCCAATGATGGAATCTGGTTCTTTAATGGTGTCTATGGGCTGACAGGGACAGGCTGGCACCAAAACATTAAAGTGCTCAGGTCTTACCACTACCCACAAAATGCCACATGGGGTGGCCTATGGTTTTGAATCAACAACTACAGTGCTGCAGAGCTCTTTGTCTTAGTCCCCTCAGACCTTACCTAGGTGGAGAATGGTGAGTTTGCTTTGCTTTCTGTCTTCCCTTTGTTAAGGAACCCAAACCTGGAATACCCTCTGATAAACACATGAACTTAACTTTAAATCTCTCCAAAGTCTTCTGAACCTATCAAGAAGCATGAGGAGGGCAGGCATGGTGGTGCACGTCTGCAATCCCAGCACTTTGGGAGGCTGAAACTGGAGAGTAGCGAGTTCAAAGCCAGCCTCAGCAACAGCGAGGTGCTAAGCAACTCAGTGAGACCCTGTCTCTAATTAAAACACAAAATAAGACTGAGGATGTGGCTCAGTGGTTGAGTACCCGAGTTCAATCCCTGGTACCAAAAAAAAAAAAAAAAGCATGGGGAGACACAACCATCCCACACCTGCATGAGTGATACATTGGCTGCATCCCTAGGGCCTTGCCATGTCCTGCGCTCTGGCTAATACTGGTGTCAAGGTCCCAGGGTAATTTTAAAAAGGTAAAATATGTTAATATCCCTAGCAACTCTGGAAGTGGATTCTTTTTCAGAGCCTGCAGGTGGGAGCACAGCCTAGTTAACACCTGGACACAGAGGCATACCTTGCAGAGCTTGCAGGGTCTTTGGATCCCCAAATTGCAAACTATTAAGTGGATGTTATTTAAGCTGCTACATTTGTAGCAATTTGCAGCAATAAAAACTAATAGAGAAGTGACTAGGATCATGAGGTAACATAGTATTCTATAGTCCATTGGTAGGTTCAGATGTTTACTTATCTTAGGTGACAGACAAGTAATATTCTCTTCTTCAGGCCATTAGTGTTTTCACTATTCATGATTGTTGTGTTTCTAATTTTTTTTACAATATGAAGACTCTTGGCAACTTGAGATGCAGGTAAGAATGATCTTAGGTTGGGGTTCTCCATGTGCTGTGTATCCCCACTAGACTCACTAGGATAACTGTCTTAGCCCCTTGGGGCTGCTACAACAAAATATCACAGACTAGGTGGCTTATAAATAATAGAAAATTGTTGTTTCTGATTCTGGAGTCTGGGAAGTCCAAGATCAGGCTAGATCAGTGACTGGGTAGGGGCCCATTTTCTGGTCCACAGGGGATACCTTCTGGCTATATTACTGGAAGAGGGAAGGGGTGAGGCAGCTCTCTGGAGTCTGTTTTATAAGGGCACAGATCCCATCAGGGGACCTGACTGAAGTGAGCTCATGGAACTGATGTGGAGTGATCCTGAGCTACAGCACTAGCCTGGTACTGTGTCTTCACTCTATTCCTGTGAGTTGCCAGGAGTGCTCTTGATTGTGGCTGGAGCTACCTTCCTGCCTGGTGACAGCTGTGGTGATGACCTGTGCCTGCCTAGAGCAGGGCGACCTAGGGCTATGTATATCCCAGTGCCTCTCAGCCTTGAGCCTGGCCTGGCCACCTAGCCCTGTGGGTGCCCCCGAACCCCCTGTGCTTGGCTGAGCTGCTGCCAGTGCTACCTCCCTTCCCTCCACATTGCTGCCAGGACCCAGCAGGTGATGGATCTTGCCAAGTATTTTCCTGCAGTCTCCTGGAGGGGTGGCAGTGAGCACCTCTGCCATCTCTTGACAGCTGAGTGCAAATGAACCTATCACACATGAGTAGATCGCTATGTCAAGTGCAAACCCCAGTGTGGGCAGCAAAGAACTGGCAAGACCTGAACAGAAATGCTGTGATTGTATGCAATAACTGGCTGTGTGCTTACCTGAGCCCACCTGTTTGGCTACACAAGCTTCATTCTTCACATCCTCAGACAGCCAGTTTAGGAAAGCTGTCCTATGCACTGTCTCCCTTGTGCTTAAGCAAAAGTTCCAACAAACCTTCTTTGGATGCTATTACTTTGCTTTTTCATGATTTCTATCTCAAATTAAGGAAAAGAGCCCAAAGCTGACCTAGTAACAGTAAAAGCTGAGAGCTAGCAGTACCTCAAGAGCTGTACTTGGGTTTTTCATGGTTTCTATCCCAAACTGATCAGAAGAACCCCTGGCAGACTGGCAACACAATCACTTGACAACATAACCACCTTCCAAAAGCCTGTCTCCTAAAATTATCACACTGGTGATTAGGTTTCAACATATGAATTTGCTGGAGGGAAGACAAAAACACTCAGACTATAGCAATAGTTTAAAACAAACAAACAAACAAACAAACAACCCTGAGGCCTGGGCTCCTCCTCATGAGACCTTGATTCTTTAGATCTATGGTTAGGCCCAGATATAGGTATTTTTTAAAAAGCCCCCATGGTTCCAAAGTGTAGTCTGTATTGAGAATCATGCCTCGTTGGACAGAATGCTAAGATATCTTCCATGATCTCCACTCCCATGATGATTCCATGTTAGGTCACAAAAGTGATTTTACAAACATGGTTAAGGTTTCTAATGAACTGAGTCTAAGGTAGGGAAGTGACCTGGGTGGGCGTGAGGTCAGGCCCTGGGTGGGCCTGGGTGGGCCTTAAAACATGCAAGTTTTAAGAGTGGAGTATTTTCTCCAACAGATAGCTGAAGAGAAAGAGACTGGAAGCATTAGCATGAGGTGCTAGGTTGGAGATGAGGGGGCCAAGTGAACAAGACCCAAAGGCAGCCTCCAGGAGCTAAGTGAGACTCCTGGTGGACAGCCAGCAAGTAAATGAGGACCTTGATCTTACAACTTCAAGGAATCTGTCAACAATCTCAATGAATTCGGAAGTTGCTTGGTCCTTCCTCACAGTTTCCAGGTGAGGATGCCACTCAGGTCACACCTTGATTTCAGCTTTGAAGAACGCTGTCTTCTGTTGCTGTAACAAAATACTGGAGTCTGGGTAATTTGTAAAAAAAAAAAAAAAAAAAAAAGAGGTCTATTTGGGTTTTTGGTTTTGGAGGCTGGCAAATCCAAAATCATGGTGCCAGCATCTGATGAGGGCCTTATAATACATCATAACAACATGGCGGAGGGCATCACATGGTCAAACAGAGCATCACATGGTCAAACAGAACAAGTATGTTAGCTCAGGTGCTCAGATTTCATGCCCTCTTTTTATAAAGCCACTAATGCCCCATTCAGCCCAGCACGGTGGCACAAGCCTGTAATCCCAGCACTTTGGGAGGCTGAGACAGGAGAATCGTGAGTTCAAAGCCAGCCTCAGCAATGGCGAGGCGCTAAGCAACTCAGTGAGACCGCTAAGCAACTCAGTGAGACCGTGTCTAAGCTGAGGATGTGGCTCAGTGGTTGAGTACCCCTGAATTCAATCTCCAGTATCAAAAAAAAAAAAAAAAAAAGAGGACCCCACTATCATGGCCTCATTTAATCCTAATTATCTCCCCAAGGTGATACGTATCACTGCAACCATGAATTTTGAGATTAAATTTCCAACATACTTTCAAGCCAGGTGCAGTTGTGCCTGCCTGTAATCACAGTTAGTAACTGAGGCTGAGGCAGTAGAACCACAAGTTTGAGTCCAGCCTGTGCAACTTAGTGAGACCCTGTCTCAAAAAATAAAAAGAGCCAGAGATACAGTTCAATGGTACAGCACTTTCCCAGCATGTGCAAGGTCCTGGGTTCACTCCCCAGCATTGGAGAAAAAAAAAAAAAAAAAGAGTTTCCAACACACTTTTATTTTTTTTTACTTTATTTTATTTTTTTTATTTGACAAATAATTTTTTATTATAGTTCTGTGAAAACAATAATATTAAAAATAATACAATTTTCAGTATTTGACAGAGAATTTTTACTTGTTATATATATATTTTTTAAAATTTTTATTCTTGTTTTATTTAGGCTTACATGTTGACAGTGTAAATTGACTCATTGTACATAGATAGAGGATAACATATCAATTCTCTAGTTGTAAGTTGTATAGAATCACATCATATATGCAGTCAAACATAAAGTTAGGGTTATTATGTCCATCATATTCCATCACCCTTGCTGTCCCCATGCCCCCTCCCCCCTTACACCCCTGTGAATGGAGATCCACCTTTGTTCCCATGTCCTTTCCCACGTTATGGATCAGCATCCACTTATCAATGAGTACATTCGGCATTTGGTTTTCTGACATTGGCTTACTTCACTTAGCATGATATTCTCCAACTCCATCCATTTACCTGCAAATGCCATAATTTTATTTTCTCTTATTGCTGAGTAATATTCCATTGTGTATATATACCACAATTTCTTTATCCAGTCTTCTATCGAAGGGCATCTAGGTTGGTTCCACAGTTTAGCTATTGTGAATTGAGCTGCTATAAACACTGAAGTGGCTGCAGCACTGTAGTACGCTGTTTTTAAGTCTTTTGGGTATGGGCCTAGGAGTGGGATAGCAGGCTCAAATGGTGGTTCCATTCCAAGTTTTCTAAGGAATCTCCATACTGCTTTCCAGATTGGTTGTACCAATTTGCAGTTCCACCAGCAATGTATGAGCGTGCCTTTTTCCCCACAACCTCGCCAACACTTATTGTTGTTTGTGTTCTTGATAATTGCCATTCTAACTGGCGTGAGGTGGAATCTTAGGGTAGTTTTGATTTGCATTTTTCTGATTGCTTAAAGATGTTGAACATTTTTTCATATGTCTGTTGATGGATAGTATATCTTCTTCTGTGAAGTTTGTGTTCAGCTCTTTGGCCCATTTATTGATTGGGTTGTTAGTTTTTTTGGTGTTAAGTTTTTTGAGTTCTTTATATATCCTGGAGATGAGTGCTCTATCAGATGTGTGTGTGGCAAAGATTTGTTCCCAGGATGTT
>PVHX01023637.1:0-25354 GCA_004024805.1 Geosciurus inauris
CCAGTACCAAAAAAAAAAATAAAAAATTGGGGGCTGGGGATATAGCTCAGTGGGTAGAGTGCTTGCCTTGCATGCACAAGGCCCTGGGTTCAATGCCCAGCACCAAAAAATAAAAATAAAAAATTTGGGTTAGCAGAAGGCACCAGAAACAAAGTCAAAAGGAGAAGTCAGAAACTCTCATTTCAAAGAGTTAAACTCCCAAAGAATAAACAGAAAAAGAGGGAGGATAGTAGAGAAAAGTGGGTCAGGGATATGAAGGCACAGAGGAGGAAATGCAAATGGCAATGAGCAAATGCAAAGCCGCTCTGTCCTGCCTGCCAGGAAAAGCCAGTCAAAACAGACAGCATCCACCCAGGAGACTGGCCAGAAACTAAAAAATGAAAAAAATAATTAAGACAAATAAGTTTGAGTGCTATTAAGATTGCAGAAAAACTAACACATTCCTGGTGGGAATATGAGTTACCTCAACCTTTCGGAAAAGTAGTCAGGCTGAATCTAGCTCACCAAGGATGTATGTGTACTTCACCATTGTTTTCACTGGCAAAAAACTGGATATAGCCTGGCTGTCTATTTATGGGGGACATTTGAATAAATTGTGGCTATATCCATATCACAGAATATTTTGCTGGTAACATGAAATCCAGGGCACGGTGGCACACACCTGTAATCCAAGCAGCTTGGGAGGCTGAGGCAGGAGGATTATAAGTTCAAAACCAGCCTCATCAACTTTGCGAGGCCCTAAGCAACTCAGAAGGACCTTGATCTCTAAATAAAACATTTAAAAGGCTGGGGATGTGGCTCAGTGGTTGAGCCCCACAAGATTCCATCCCCAGTACCAAAAATAAATAAATAAGAAATCCAGAGGCATTGGGGGTGCAACTCAGTTGTAGAGTGCTTGCCTAGTATGCACAAGACCCTGGGTTCAATCCCCAAGTACCACCAAAAAGGAAGAAAGAAGGAACTCAGAAAGATATCCACAACTCATTATCAGAAAAAAGCAAGTGAGTGTGAATCTTTTATTTAAAAGAAAAAGAGAAGGGGGGACAACTACCTATGTATGTGGATCTGTAGTATATTGGTAAGAGGGGAACCAAAGTGTGAAATAATTACATTGATTATAAATAGTTTTAGTGACAAGTACGAGATGGCAAAGAGGTGGAGGCTGAAGGGAAAGGTGAGCTTCTGCTTGGATATGCTCAATTAAGAGCATTGTTAGGGGCTGGGGATGTAGCTCAGTTGGCAGAGTGCTAGCCTCACATGCACAAGGCCCAGGGTTCAACTCCCAGCACCCCCCCCCCAAGAAAGCATAAGCAGCATTTAATGGGTGCTTCCTACGTGCTGCTCCAAGTGCTCTGCCTTCTTTTTCAGTTGTCACGACAACTTAACCATGATTAGAATGTGTCCCCTCCAAAATTCAGGTGTTGCCAATGTTGGGATTTTAAAAGGTGGGGACTTTAAGAGGTGATTGGGCCAGGAGGGCTCCTTCCTATCTATGGGACTAGCCTCGATAAAGGACGCTTGGTGCAGCTGCTCAGTTGGCTCGCCCTTCTATCTTCCACCTTCCGCTCTCCACCATGTGAGGGCACAACCTTGCTCCCTTCTGGAAGGATGTGGCTCTTGCCAGACAACCAAACCTGACTGCGCCTTGACCTTGGACTTCCCAGCCTCCAAAACTGTGAGAAATAAATTTATTTGTTATAAGTTAGACAGTCTCAGGTATTCTGTTAAGCTGCAGAAAATGGACAAAGACACAACCATGTGAGGTAGACAGAATTAGTATCCCCGTGTTATGAATGAGACAATAATCAAGTTACTCAAGTTTAGGGCTGGGTACGTAGCTTAAAGGTAGAGTGCTTGCCTATCATGCATAAGGCCCTATGTTCCATCCCCAGTAGAAAAAAAGAAAAATTACTCAAGTTTACAAAGTAAAGTTGGTTTGTTTGTTTTTTTTTTTTGGTACTAGGGATTGAACTCATGGGTACTCGACCTCTGAGCCACATCCCCAGCCCTATTTTGTGTTTTATGTAGAGACAGGGTCTCACTGAGTTGCTTAGCGCCTCACCGTTGCTGAGGCTGGCTTTGAACTCGCGATTCTCCTGTCTCAGCCTCCCTGAGTGCTGGGATTACAGGCTTGAGCCACCGCGCCTGGCTACAAAGTAAAGTTGGAATAACTTAAAAAATAAAAATATACTGAGCTGGGGTTGTGGCTCAGTGGTAGAGCACTTGCCTAGCATATGTGAAGCACTGGGTTAAATCCTCAGCACCACATAAAAATTAATTAATTAATTAATTAAAGGTCTTGTGTCCATCTACAACTAAAAATATTTTTAAAAATCAATATAAATATAAATGCAAGTAGTACTAATGGGATGGGCATCGGGAATACCAAAGAAAGGAAGTTTATTACAATTGCTCTGAATAACATGTGCTGCTATTTCATGCCCTACTGATTAATACCAGTAGTAACTTCTGGTGGAGCTGGATGAGAGAGTGTCTGCAACTCTTTGTACCACATGAAAAAACTGGAAATAACTAAATAAATAGAAAGGAATGTTTAAGCTTTCCGTTTTATTCCTGCTTTAATTGTTAACCACACCTAGCACAGGAGGCACCTCCCAGGTTAAGTTCAGTAAAAAACTTCAGGGCTCAGGTGCCAAACATGAAGATTTCCAAGCTTGGTCCTGGGGTTTCAGACACTTTAGGATTCAGTGGAATATGTGTTTAGCAATTTTTTGAATGCTATGGAAGTGATTTATCTGCTTTGAACAGCCTAGGAAAAGGAACTCCTGAGGGTATCTCAACAAATTCCCACTCCCTGTCTTTTTATTTCATGGATTTAATGCTGCTAGGAGAAATGTGATCACATTAAGCTATAATATGCATTTTCTTTCTGATATACCTTTGCATTCATCTTATCAATGCTTACTAAACATTGCTTTGTCAGCTTTTATTCTATTGGCTTCTTATTGACATTAAGCATTTCCTGACTAGGAAAACAAAGTTGCTTCACAGAAAATAATCAAGTCAGGATATCCATCTCTCACTCTTCCTAGGAGTTCACCACCTGATAGCCACAGGTATGCCTGAAAACGTAAAAAATTTAAAAAGTAAGGCAAGTACCAGGCACAGTGATACATCCTTGTAGTCCCAGCACTCAGGAAGCTGGCAGGAGCATCTTTTGAGCCCAGGAGTTCAAGGGCAGCCTGGGCAACATAGCAAAACACCATCTCAAAAACAACCAACCAACAAAGTGAGACAAGACACAAATAGGAATAATGGATTTGCAATAAATAAATCCTACAAAAGTGCAGTACTTAAAATACATAAGATTCCCAAAAGAAATTCCGTAGGAAAGTGGTCAATGGTTCCGAATAGGTAACTAAGGGACCATTAATTTGCAATTAACACAATCATTGTACTTATTTTCCAAAGGTAAAGAATAAATAGTATATAACCAATTAAAACAAATTAAGAAGAAGAGTAAATGGGGACATTTACTACCTGAAAATAATAATCCCGTGTTGCTAGTTTCCATATGATTTTTCATGGACAAAACAACTTTCTGGATTTGGAGGGTTTGTTTCCCCTCTCTGCCATTTACCTAGCTACCAATCTCAGCTGAGAAAAGTTAGCCTTTCTCAAAATTTACCTAAGAGAGGCAATAACACAAGTAACTATTTCAAAACTACTCTAAGGTGATAGGAGAGGTATGGGGCAAAATTCCAGAGAGGAAAACTTTGGTCGGCCAGTTAGGAAGGGCCTTCCCCAGCAGCTGCCACTTACACTGAGCTCTGGAAGACAGTGGGATTAGTCACTGTCATCGGTGCCTCTAGCTTAACATCCATTTCTGCTTGTCGTGCATGTCACGGAACAGGTGTGCCTCATGGAAGGAAACATGTAACAGCATCTCTTCTTTGGTTTTTTGTTTGTTTTGGTGCTGGGGATCGAACCCAGGGCCTGGGCACGTGCTTTCCCACCGAGCCCCCACATCCCCAGCCCAGTCCCTAGCACATCCTATTATTACCTCTCCTTGCACTACAAAATCTTGGTCTCTATGAAATGCAAACTGATTCATCCTGACTTCTCCATGAGCCATGAAAGCCCTTGTTCCTTCCCCTCTACCTGTCTTTTATTTCCACTCGAAACTCACACCAGTCAACTTTTCTTTCTGCCCCTGAAATGATAATGTTCTCACAAACCAGTCTCTATGTCTCTCCATACTTACTTATTGGGCACCTGCTATGCATCAGGCATGTTCTAGGGATACAATAGTATTCCAAATAGATATAAATCCTTCTCTTCGTGGAGCCTAAATTCTGGTGGCCAAAGTTATCTGCACTGTCCCCCTGGGAACTGAACTGTCATCATTTATTGCTCCAACATTCCTGCTGGTCTCTGCCTTGACCCTCAAGCCAATCTGAAATCTAGAGCTTTTACTAACTTTCTAAATCCAGCCATACTCTCCAGCTGCGTAGTTTCTTTGATGATCAACAAAATAGAACTTTATAGCAAGAGAAGTGGCGGAGAAGGAAAGGGATTGTGGCTGACTATTTGAATGGAAAAGATTGTTATCAATAAAAGATTTATTATTCACATGATCTTTTTGCAGGAAGAATAAGCAATCAAAGAAAACCTACTAGAAATATAATAAGGCCAGGTCCTCAAATCAGTTTTGGGCATTTTGTATCTGCTCTCTGGTCTCATTTGACTCCTGGAGAGAATGTGAGTGTCGATCCAATAACTTGTTTCAAATAAATGCTCTGTGTACCTTAATCAACTTCAAGATTTAGTTTGCTGGGTAAAGCTAAAACCAGTTATACCAGATCCAAATCTTCTCATTTCCGCTCAATACCACCCTCTCTCTCTTTTTGTGTTTGTTACACAAATAGAACATACTATAGTACTGAAAAATCAGATAATTTTTCTTGCTCTAATTGGAAGAGGGGGTGTCAGGGTCTTAGGGCAGCTGAAGAATGAAGGACAGTACACATCCCCTAATCCCTGGTTTTATTTTCTGTGCTTGCAGTCACTCTTGGTCAATAGAGGTCCAAAAGTATTAAATGGAAAATTCCAGAAATAAATAACATAGGTTTTAAGTAACTTTTATTACAGCATATTGTTCTATTTTATTAATAGTTATTGTTGTGTTCTCTTATGGTACCTACTTTATAAAATAAACTTTATCATAGGTATAGAGGTATAGGAAAAAAACAGTATACATAGGGTTCTGTACTGTCTGTGGTTTCAGGTATCCCTGGGGATCTGGAATATTCCCACAAATGAGGAGGGGACCTACTACAGAGGGAAACAGCAACTAACACTCATGCTGGAAGCCTACCAGCCATAAAAAGCCCTTCCCTACGTCTGTACCTCCCAGCAACTCAAGGTGTGGCTTCCAACCAGCAGCTCAGTCCTTTTTGCAGAAATTCTCACAACTGTTGATTGTCAACTGCATTGAAAATCTCTCCCACTCACTTTTAGCAAGGTGAGATTCAGTGAATTCATGTGTCTTTAGGGGCAGCACTAGATTCAGAGAGAAAGAAAGTGCAAAAAGGTGGAGTACTGCTCCACTTGAGGAAATGCTTTCTAAATAAATCCTAGTGCTGTCCATTCTCAGAATGAAGTCCTCTAGCAGTCACTGGAGCTGTCACAGCTGGTCAAGGATGCATTAGAGGTGGGTCAGCCCACCAGAGTTGTGGTGACCTCTAAGGACCCCTGGTGATGGCAAGAGTAGGAAAATTGCCACTAAAATGGACCCAATACTAAATCAGTTTTGCCCAGACCAAAGGTCATATTGGAAAATGGAGCCATGCAGCCTCGATTTGGGTCTGGTTTCTATCAAACTAAAGGCAGCCAGGCAGCTGCTTTCCCAGCTTCAACTCTCCAGGTGCCAGCTTTTCCCATTTTCCTCCAGAAACTAGGAGTCTATACTTTTTCTTTTCTTTTGTTTTTGCCTTGCGACAGGGTCTTGCTAAATTACCCAGGCTGACTTCAGACTTGTCATTCTGCTGTTTTAGGCTCCAGAGTAGCTGGGATTACAGGGGTGCACTACCATGCCTGGCACTTATCAGTATTTTAAATGTCAGCAAGTTATTCCAAGGTGTTTTAAATACTACTAGGTCAAATGAGGGTGAACACTGGGCCAGATGTGGCCTCTGATGGTCAGTTTTTGACTTATGCATTGACTGGAATTTTTGCAGGGCTCGTGAAAGTGGGCTGAAGGAGGATCCAAGCGTCTGGGATAGTAATAGAAGCTCTTTTCTTTCTTTCTTTTCTTTTCTTTTTCTTTTTTGCCATCAGGGATTGAATTCAGGGGCACTCGACCACTGAGCCACATCCCCAGCCCTATTTTGTGTTTTATGTAGAGACAGGGTCTCACTGAGCTGCTGAGCGCCTCGCTGTTGCTGAGGCTGGCTCAGCCTCCCGAAGTGCTGGCACAGGCGAGCGCCACCGCGCCTGGCAGAAGCTCCCCTTTCACCAGACCGGTCAAGGTGCGTCCCAGGACTCTAATGTCTTCCCTTTTTTCAGTTTGAGTCAAGGAACAAAACTCAAGGCCACACCCCTGCACCTTCCTTCAGAGGAAACATGATAGTGACAGATGTCCTCTCAGCTGGCTGTACTCACCCTCCATGGCTCCCACAGTGCGAGCAGTCCCCGGCACCTGGTTGGGACGCTGGTTGCGGGGTGGACGGCGCAGGCGGGGTAAGGAAGTCCGAAGTCTGCGCGCTGCAGCCCAGGAGGTACTCCCAGTGCTGGGCACAGAGCACCGCCTGTTTATATCCTGCCCGGCCCAGCCCCCGGTGACCAGCGAGGGTGGGGCCGGACAACTGCACCCTGAGGCGCTGGGCAGAGGACCAGGGCTGAGACACAGTCAGGAGAACCGGGGGTCTGGAATAGCGCCCCCGGATGTGGATGTCAAGAAGGTTGTCCTAGGGCCCAAGGGGACCTGAAGGATCTGGGTGTGTGGGGGAGGCAGGCTCCTCTGCACTGTGTCCTGGGACCACCCGAGCTCGCAAAAAAGAAAATTCCCGTGCAGGCCCAGCCTCTGTTAGATGTGCGGGTGTGGCCTGGCTCAGCCACATAAAAAGCTTTTGCACCCAAAGGGGTAGACAAAAACTGGGTGAGACTGGGATCCTTTGTCTCAGATTCTGCTGAGTCACTGTGACTCCAGACTTGAGAGGGCTGACACACCAGGGAGACTTGCTCGGTTCCGCTTTGGGGAGGTCCAGCGCTTGCATCTGGTGGGGGGTGAGGGACGTAGAGGACCCTTTCCTGCGAGCCGCTCCAGTGTTGCTCCTGCTCCTCCAGCCTTGGTAACAGGGAATTAACCTCTTTTGCCTCCCTTGACCAATCTTGCCCAGTCTAGGGCAAGGCCAGTGAGGCAGATGAGTTTAATGGCTTCACACATAGCTTTACTTAGGGTATGGAACAGAAGAGCAAAAGTTTAAAATGTTTGTGTCAGGAGCAGCATGTGCAATTAATAATAACTCAGAGGCGGATTGTCTTTAAATGTAAGAGACATACATACAGGATATTGTCCTGACTGTACATCCTACAGGATAGAGGGTCTAGAAAACATTAAACTTGAAAGTGATAATTCTGAAGAATTACGAAGGAGGGATGGGAGGTGGACAGTACACAGGGCCCTCACCGTGCTTGAATACAGTATTTCTGAAAATCAAAATAAATACTAAAATCAAGTCGTGATGAACAAAATATTAAAATGGTAAAGGCAGTATCAGTGACAGTACCAAGCCGCATTGAGCCTGAGAGACACAAGTAATACCACGGCTGCCTTTATTTAACATGTCATTTTGTTTACCCTAGACTTTTTTCTTATTTTGTCTTTTTTTTTGGTACTGGGGATTGAACTCAGGGGCACTCAACCACTGAGCCACATCCCCAGCCCTATTTTGTGTTTTATGTAGAGACAGGGTCTCACTGAGTTGCTTAGTGCTTCGCCATTGCTGAGGCTGGCTTTGAACTCGCGGTTCTCCTGTCTAAGCCTCCCTAAGTGCTGGGATTACAGGCTTATGCCACCGCGCCCGGCTTTTTTTTTTTTTTTAATACTGCAATAAAATTATCTTGATCATTGAGTTCTTTGGTATCTCTTTAAATTTTGTGCCAGAGTTAGCATCATCTCACTCTAGTTGGAGCCTTAACTGTAAGTAAATTGTTTCTTCATAATACAAAGTAAATTGATATTATCTGAAGTTGATAAATGAAGAATTGGAGGCAAGAGCACATCATTAGCATATAGCAACCTCCAGAACCATTACACACTACATTTTCAAGTGTATCTTCTAGGAGCAGAAGATGACGATAGATGACGACTATACATTTAAGAATTAAAACTATAGGGGCTGGGATTGTGGCTCAGTGGTACAGCACTTGCCTTGCATGCATGTGGCACTGGGTTCGATCCTCAGCGCCACATAAGAATAAATAAAATAGCCGGGCACGGTGGCACAAGCCTATAATCCCAGCACTTAGGGAGGCTGAGACAGGAGAATCGCGAGTTTAAAGCCAGCCTCAGTAATGGCGAGGCACCAAGCAACTCAGTGAGACCCTGTCTCTACATAACACAAAATAGGGCTGGGTATGTGGCTCAGTGGTCTAGTACCCCTGAGTTCAATCCACGGTACCCACCCTCCCAAAAAATACAAAAGGGCTGGGAGTGTAGCTCAGTGATAAAGCCATTCTGGGTTTAATCACTCCTTATCCCTCCACTCTCCCGAAAAAGAGTGAAAACCATTCTCTTAGGGGCATGGAAGTTCAGTGCAGAGAAAGAACTGGTCAGCAGGAGCTTCCTGAGGGACTTGAGCTAGACCATTTTTAAAGCATCTACTTCAAAATACTATAAAAGGACATGTTAAAAAGATCTGGCAGTTGCTGGGCTGGGATTGTGGCTCAGTGGTAGAGTGCTTGCTTTGCATGCGGGAAGCAGTGGGTTCGATCCTCAGCACCACATAAAAATAAATAAATAAATAAATATATTTGTGTTCATCTACAACTAAAAAAAATTAAAAAAAAAAAAGATCTGGCAGTCATATTTGACCTTTGACTCATAAGCACTTTTTCCCCTTCTTGGGAAGGTATCTAGAAACACCCAGAATGATCTAGTGTTTGACATCTGTCTCAGGCTCTCCTACCACACAGCCTCTAACAAAACTCGGGTGTCCGGAAACCCTAGTGATAGAATTGGTTACCTTTATATCAATAAGGTGGGGAAAGCACCAAACCTGCGAGTGGTATGTGCTGGGACAGACTTCAAGGGGTCCTGTTGTGATCCCTAACGTTCTTAAGAGATTGTTTAAAATGAGAGAACACATCAGCAGGACCTGTGATGGTCCCATGTGTGCTAAGGGTGCCTGTGACCGGATCAAGCATGCCTTCCTCACCAAGGGGCAGAAAATCATTGTGAAAGTATTGAAAGCACAAGAGTTAGAAAGCTAAATTAAAAAATGAAGCTTCTTTGAGTAATAAAAGGTCAAAAGGCAAAAACTAAATGAAAAGTTCTTGTTAGCATTGTCCAATAGAAATGGTCCTAGTGTGCTGCCCAAATAAGGGAGCGGCAAGTTACAAGTGGCTACTGAGCTGGGGTGGGAGGTCATGGACTGAGGCGTTGGCAGTGTGTTAGCCAGGTGGCCTTTCTTGAGCTTCCTTGTTCTCTGGCTTCCAGATGTCTAACCAATGGGATGTATCTGCAAAAAGTCAGGGAGCTAGAGAAGGTTCTGCCACCTCTGTGCCCTGTCATCCTCAGAAGAGTTGCTCATGTGGATGGCCCCTTTCTCTGACTCCAACTCCCTGGGTCTCCAGGAACTGTGGTCCTTCCCTTTGTTTCTTCAGGCCAGTGGGCAGTCCTGGCTTCCTCCTGCTGCTGGTCCCTGGGTCCCTCACCATCCTGGTTTGGTTCCCTTGGCTTTGCCCACACCCTTTTGAACGTGCCACCTGCTTCCTGCCACACCATGACTGCTGTAAAGCCTTGAAAGACACCACAATTTCTTGGAAAGTGCCAACTGAGGTGCACCTGGGCCAGCATCCTGAGAAAGACCCTTTAGATTCAGACCAAGGAGGCAGAACAACTGCATGTAACAGAGAGTGGATGAGCACGAGGAGACGAGGCAGATGGCTCTTCCCAGAGTTGTGTCCGTCAAGCAAAGACCAGAGATACTGCGGCAGCTAGAAGGCCATGTGTGTCAGAGGAGGGCGTGGGGTGTGTGCTTGTATGTGGTGAGTGGGTAGGGACGTGTTTCAGTGCCTTTGCAAAGAGTGGGGTATTGCTGGAGAAGGTGAAGATGGTGAGTTCTGAGATGAACTCAGAGCGAAAGTGCAGCAATTGGGTTTAGCCTGGAGGAGGAAACTTCTTTTTGAGAGGCTTGTCTTGGATGCTGATGAGGTTGAAGATTTGATGTGAGAACAACAAGGAGTTCCCAGACTAATGACTCTTGGGCCTGTGCAATCAAAAGTCAGGTCATTGGCTGAGAGTGAATGGAGAGGTGGTAGCGATGAGTTCTGCAGACTACATAGGTCAAGAGCATAGTCCACCACAAAACTGCTCTGGCTTCAGACACAGCCATGAATTGGGGGATCCCTAAGCCACCTTTACTTCTTTCTTTCTGTATCTTTTTTCTGATGCTAGGGATCAAACCCAGGCTCTATCATGTACTAGGCAAGTGCTGTACCACAGAGCTATGCCCCTAGCCCTGAGAGGTATGTGTGAAAGAGTTGTATTTGATTGTATGTAAATTATTCTTCAACAAAGTCACTTTTGAAGAGTGACCACAGTGATGAACGAAATATAGCAGGGCTGATTGGCAGAGAGTAGCCTAGAGACTGAGGTCACACAAATGAGGCTGAAATAAGAGCTCGAGAATTGAGGGTAGGAACCCAAAGGACCCAAAAATGGGTTGTTTGGGAAATGCAAGAGATGGAAGAAAAAGTTAAAATCAAGAGGAAACATCAGCCATATCTGAATCTGAGATATTCTATAGGACAAGCAACCTGGCTTAGCCAATAATTCAATGCTATGAGGAAAGTGAGGAGGGGTGTGTATTCATCAGTGTTCTCCAGAGAAACGGAACCAATAGACATATATAAGTACAGAAAGGCATTTGCCTTGAGGGTTGGCTCCTGTGATTCCGGAGGCTGAGAAGTTCATGTTCTGCTGTCTGCAAGCTGGAGGCCCAGGCGTGCCGGGGATGTAGCTCCACCCAAATGATGTAGCTCCACCCAAACCCAAAAGGCTGAGAGCCAGAGGAGCCTGTGGTACACGTGCCAGTCCCAGTGTGAAGGCCGAAGAATCAGGAACACGAATGTCTGAGTGTGGGAGAAGATGAATGTACCAGTGTTATGGGCTGATTTGAAAATTAAGTCAGGCTGACTCCATTTTGCTTAGACATCTCACCCTGTGCAGAATTGGCCCCCCTTTCTGCATGAGCCCACTTGCATAGAAGCTGACATCTCTACCCTCGCTCACTTGCACCCTGACCACAGTGTCTTTAAACTCTGGAGCTAATGCAAGGTTGCCTCCTGAGTATGTACAAAAGGGGGCCAGTTCTGAGAACGTGGTGCTTTCTACTTTATGAAATGTCTTATGATTGTACTTGCCTCTCCCACCCCCCTTCATTGTGGTTTTTCTGTTTTTAAGCTGTACCTGCTCCACTGGCGTTCAGTGTCTTGGGCTGCAGAACTCTCTGCTCTCTGCTCCCTTGGCCCTGGCCAGAATAAATCCTTTGTCTTTACTTCAAAAAGACCCGGAATTTTATTGGGGATTTTTTTTTTTTAACACAAATGGAGCACAACTTTTCATTTCTCTGGTTGTACACAATACAGAGTTACACTATAAGTGCAGTCATACATGAACCTAGGGCATTGTTGTCGATCGCATTCCATCATCTTTCCTGCCCCCATGTCCTATCCCATCCCCTCCCTTTCCTCCCCTTTGACCAAAGTTTCTCCATTCTTCCCATGCCCCTTCCCACATTATGGATCAGCATTCACTTATCAGAGAGAACATTCGGCCTTTGGTTTTTTCGGATTGGCTTACATTGCTTAGGATGATGTTTTCCAACTCCATCCATTTACCTGCAAATGCAATAGTTTTATTCTCTTTTAATGCTGAGTAATATTCCATTGTGTATATATACCACAGTTTCTTTATCCATTCATCTATTGAAGGGCATCTAGGTTGCTTCCACAGTTTAGCAATTGTGAATTGTGCTGCTAAAAACATTGAAGTGGCTGCATTATTGTAGTATGCTGTTTTGAAGTCCTTTGGATACAGACCAAGGAGTGGGATACCTGGGTCAAATGGTGGTTCCATTCCAAGTTTTCTAAGGAATCTCCATACTGCTTTCCAGATTGGTTGCACCAATTTGCAGTCCCACCAGCAATGTATGAGTGTGCCTTTTCCCCCACATACTCACCAACACTTGTTGTTGTTTGTATTCTTGATAACTGCCATTCTGACTGGCATGAGATGAAATCTTAGTTTTGATTTGCATTTCTCTAATGGCTAGAGATATTGAACATTTTTTTTTTTTTTGGTACCGGGGATTGAACTCAGGGGCACTCGACCACTGAGCCACATCCCCAGCCCTATTTTGTGTTTTATGTAGAGACAAGGTCTCACTGAGTTGCTTAGCACCTCACCGTTGCTGAGGCTGGCTTTGAACTCGTGATTCTCCTGTTTCAGCCTCCCTAAGTGCTGGGATTACAGGCTTGCGCCACCACACCTGGCTTGAACATTTTTTTGATATGTCTGTTGATTGATTGTATATCTTCTGGGAAGTTTATGTTTAGCTCCTTAGCCCATTAATTTACTGGGTTTTTTTTTTGGGGGGGGGTGTTAAATTTTTTGAGTTCTTTTTTTTTTTGGTACTAGTAATTGAACCCAGAGATGCTTAACCACTGAGCCACATCCCCAGCCCTATTTCGTATTTTATTTAGAGAAAGGGTCTCATGGAGTTGCTTAGTGCCTTGCCATTGCTGAGGCTGGCTTTGAACTCGCGATTCTCCTGTCTCAGCCTCCCAAAGTGCTGGGATTACAGGTGTGTGCCACTGCGCCTGGCTCCTGTAGACTGTTTTTAATTTCTCTATATAGAATAATTTATATAATTTTTATATATTAAGTAGTTTTATATATTGAATAGTTTATAGTTTAGCAGATCCATATTGTATTGTTTCTATTCATTCTTTCTTAAACAATATACATAGATTCTATTGGATAATTAAAAATTAATAAATAAATTTAAAAAAAAAGAAATGAACTAACTTTCAGATTTTAGGTTTACTATGTCCCAGTTTTCTCATCTATAAAAGGAGAATTTAGGCTTTGGGTTTTTTTGTGTGTGTTTTATTTTGTTTTGTTTTTTAAATATTTTCTTAGTTGTAGATGGACACAATATCTTTATTTTTTTATTTTTATGTGGTGCTGAGGCTTGAACCCAGTGCCTCATGCATGCTGGGCAAGCGCTCTATCACAGAGCTACAGCCCCGGCCCATTGGTTTTGTTTTAAATCATTAATTTTCATTACTGTAATAATACATGAACACATCTTTTTTAAAAAATATTTTCAATACTTGGACAGAATTTTATTATTTATTTTTTGGTGATGGGGATTGAACCTGGTGTGCTTTACCACTGAGGCACATCCCCAGTCCTTTTTATTTTTATTTTGAGACAGTGTCTTGCTAAGTTGTTGAGGTTGGCTTTGAAACTTGCGATCCACCGTCTCAGTCTGCTGGGATTGCAGGCTGCATCATTGTGTTTGGCTTCTTTCTTCTTCTCCTCCTCCTCCTCCTCCTTCTTTTTGGTACTGGGGATTGAACTCAGGGGCACTCGACCACTGAGCCACATCCCTAGCCCTATTATGTGTTTTATGTAGAGACAGGGTCTCACTCAGTTGCTTAGCGCCTCGCCATTGCTGAGGCTGGCTTTGAACTCGCAATTCTCCTGTCTCAGCCTCTCAAAGTGCTGGGATGACAGGCATGTGCCACTGCACCCGGCTATTTTTTTTTTAATGGAATATATTTTCCAATAGTTTCTAGGAAGGAATAAATGGAAAGTACATTTTCTTATACATTGTTTAAAGCCAAATGACCAGATGGAAGTAAAACAGGACCGGAACAGGCTTTATTCTGGGACAAACACTCCCGGGCCACCCCTCGCCCAGTCACCAGGCTTGAATGGGCAGACAATGGCGTTGGAGCCTCGTGCCATACAGAATTTAAAGGGTCCCCCCCCACACACACACACACCGTCCCCCTCCACCCCCCACCCCCTTCCGGAAAAGGAAGGCTTGAGGCAGGAAGGGAAGGGCCTGGGGCAGGAAGAGGTGTTGGTCTAGAGTCCAGTGTCCTCTGAGATTGGTTAGGTGAGGCTGGCGAGGTCAGAGTGCTTCCGGGATGAGCCGGGAGTCATGGCAGCTTTCATGTCGGAGGTTTAGTGTCTTCTGTATGGGCTACTGGGGGCTGCCATGTTGGCGTGCTCGGCGCACAGGTACTACATTCGAGGAGCGCGACTAAAGGTGGTGGCGGACAAGGGGGAGGAAGGGGAGAGAGAGAGTGAGGAACTTTCAGAAAGTGCCCCAGGGGCCGGGTGCTCCAGCAGGGTTGTGTGTGGCCAGCCCCGGCTGCGGGCGTGGCGGGAGCGTGGCGGCTGATGGGCAGTTGTTTTCCTCATCTGCCTCTGACCTAACATTCTTGCCTTTTTGATGATAAAGGACAGTAGATTCGGTCTGGCTGCTTCGTGCAGGATTGGGGGTGTTGAGACGGGGGAGGTGGCTTGGGTGTTGCTCAGGCAGGGAGGCAGACACAGGGGTGGAAACATCTGGTTGTCAGTCATTCTGCTTGAATGCAGAGGTGCCACGTGGGGGTAGGAACAGAGGCTTGGGAGAGATTACTCATTAGCAGAGGAGGGTTGTCGAGAAACTTTGAGTTTGGTGGGCCCCAGCATGGTGGAAGTCCAAGGCTGGGCATTAGGGGTAGGTGCCTTTTTGAGGCGGGAGACATGGTACCATGGGTGTGGCCTAGAAGCTTGGCTGCTGTTGGTGTGGTAAGTATGACTGTATGGGGTCTCGTCCAGCAGGGTTCCAGTGATTGAGGATGCAGCTCTTGAAGTAAGACTGTGTCACCTGGTTGAAGAGGATCTGAGTCGGTCTGCAGATGTGCAGGGTTTGAGGCTATAGATGGCGCAGGAAGGCAGCGGTCTGCATGTTCCCTTAGAAGTTTGTGTAAGAGGGTGAGATATGGCAGGTAGGACACAAGGGGAGGGGGGTTGGTTGGGAAATTGTAGTTGATAAGGAAAGGGCATCCATAGAGCAACTCAAAAGGTCTAAGGCCAGAGGGGGCTCTAGGGGTTGCCCTAATTTGAGTAAGGGCCAATGGCAGGAGATTGGGCCAGCAGAGCCTGAGTTCAATGACCAGTTTAGTGAGGTGATCCTTGAGGATGCCATGGGCCCTTTCGACCTTACCCGGGGATTGGGGTCGGTAGGGGATGTGGAGTTTCCAGGTGGTGTTGAGGTCTCTGGAGACTAGTTGAACAACCTGAGAAGTGAAGGCCAGACAGTTGTCTGACTGGATGGAGACGGGAAGTCCGAATCTGGGAATAAACTGCTCAACAAGGATGGAGGCGACAGTGTCAGCATTTTCCCTGGAGGTAGGGAAGGCTTCTATCCAACCTGAAAAAGTATCAACCATAGTGAGTAGGTAGCGAAGTTTTTTGTGCCTAGGCATATGAGTGAAGTCAATCTGCCAGTCTTCACCCTGTTGGTGACCTCTCATCTGGTGCATGGGGAGTTTGGGTTTGATGCATCCTTGTGGGGACACATTAGAGCAGATGGAACAAGCAGAGTGGACCTGCTGGAGAGTAGTTCTCATTCCTGGGAAGTAGAAGAGAGGTTGTAAAAACTGAAAAAGGGGTTTGGGGCCAATATGAAGAGAGTTATGAATGTCCGTCAATAAACCGTAAGCTTGCTGTTTGGGGAGGGGAATCCGATCCCCCAGGAAGATCCAACCATCTTCCCCGAGATGACCACCTTGGGTTATCAGGTCCTGTTGTTCCTGTGGGGTATAATTGGGTTTAGTAGCAGTGGACAGAAATAGGATAGGTGCTGTCGAGGATTTGGCTGTTAATCCTCGTGCTATAGAGTCTGCCTTGTTGTTGCCCATAGCTATGGGGTCAGAGGAACTCTGATGTCCTCTGCAGTGTATGATAGCCACTCGTGAGGGCAGTTGTAGCACCTCTAGGAGTTTGGTAATTACAGAGGCATTGATCACTGGTGACCCTTTTGTGGTCAAGAATCCACGCTCCTTCCAAATAGCTGCATGAGAATGAGCAATTAGGAAAGCATATTTGGAGTCGGTGTAAATGTTAACTTGCTTATCTTTGGATAGGGTGAGAGCTCTGATGAGTGCAAAAAGTTCAGCCTTTTGTGAAGTGGTTCCTTCAGGAAGGCAGCTGGCTTCTAAGACTGAGGCAGTGGTGACTACTGCATATGCGGCTCTGCGGCGTCCATCACGACCCATCGTGGAACTGCCATCCACAAAAAGGGTTAAGTCAGGTATGGAGAGTGGATAGTCAAAGAGGTCCTCACGAGGCAATCACAGGGCCTCCAACATCTGCGGACAGGAATGATTAGCATCTGAAGGGGGAGAGGATAGTGGGAGGAGTGTGGCAGGATTGAGGGAGGAAGAATAACAGAGGGTAATTCTCTATAAAGAGAAGGTGAAATTCTTGAATTCTCAAAGGGCTTAGAAGTGGGAGAGCTTTGTGACTTAAGAGGTCCTGTAACCTATGGGTAGAAAATACAGTTACTGGTTGGAGCAAGGTAAGCTTGAGGGCTTCCTTAGTAAGCTCTGCTGCTGCTGCCAGTGCCCGGAGGCATGGCAGCCATCCACAGGCTGTAGCATCCAGCTGCTTAGAGAGGTATGCCACTGGCTTATAGGAAGGTCCAATCGGTTGGGTGAGGAGGTCAGTGGCAATACCTTCCCTTTCATCCATAAACAGGTGGAAAGGATGATTAGGGTTAGGGAGAGAGAGAGTGGGAGAAGATATGAGGGCATCCCTGAGCTTATAAAAGGCATTGGCTACTGAGGTAGGAGAAGTGAGAGGCCCATGAGGGGTCTCCTTAGCTGCCTGGTATAAGGGCTTAGCCAAAAGTGCAAAGTTGGGGACCCAATACCTGAAAAAGCTGGCCAGACCCAGGAAGGAATGGATGTAATCCGCTGTTTCAGGTGGCTGTAGGTCCCAGAGAGCTTGAATTCTGTCAGTCGTCAGGCCTTTAGAGGTTGGAGTGAGGAGTATACCTAAGTAGGTGACTGAGGTAGCAGTGAATTGGGCCTTAGTCAGAGAGACTCGATAGCCCCATGACCCCAGGAAATTGAGAAGCTGAGCAGTGTGTGCCTGGGAAGTCTTGGGGGATGGGCTGCATAGGAGAAGGTCATTCACATACTGAAGAAGGGTGCTATCCCCCAAATCACAAGCAGTTAAATCTTGTGCCAAATCTTGTCCAAAGAGATGGGGACTGTCTCTGAAACCTTGGGGTAGAACTGTCCATGTCAGCTGTTGGGACCTTAAATAGGTAGGGTCCTCCCATGTGAAGGCAAAGAGGTGATAAGAGTCAGGGTGCAGGGGCATGGTAAAGAAGGCATCTTTAAGATCTAGGACAGTAAAGTGGGTGGTTGAAGGGGGGATATGAGGGAGAAGAGTGTAAGTGTTGGGGACCACTGGGTGGATGGGAATAACTGCATCATTAATTAGGCGGAGGTCCTGAACCAAGCCATAGGCTCCTGAGGACTTGCGTACTGGCAATATGGGAGTGTTGCATGGAGAGTCAGTAGGGATGAGGAGTCCCTGAGCAAGTAGTCTGTCTATGATGGGTTTAAGTCCCTCCCTGTGGGTTTTGGAGATGGGAAATTGGGGACACAAAGGATATTTAGTGTGCGGCTTTAACTAAATACGGGCTGGCTTGTGGTGAGAGGCTATGACTGGCTTGGAGGTGTCCCAGATTTGGGGATCAACTAGGTCTGGGGGTAATGGTGTAGTGGATGCTGTCAGGTCATTAGAAAGAGTACAGATTAGAGGTAAGAGAAACTGGGCAGTGGCATTTTGGGGATGCAATTGGAGAGTGGCCTCTAATAATTGGAGAATGTCTCTGCCTAGGAGAGGAATTGGACAGGATGGAATAACCAGAAGGAGTGTGTAAAAGGGTGTCCCTCCAGGGCACAGGCCAGCCTAGCAGTTCAGTTTGGGGAGGAGAATTGGCTATCAATCCCCATAATCGAGACCTGGAAAGGAAACAAAGGCCCAGAGTGGGCAGGCAAAACAGAATACGTAGCCCCCATGTCCACAAGAAAAGTTATGGACTTACCCACTACCTGGAGCGTTACCCTGGGCTCAGCGAGGGTGATGGGGGTCCCCGAGTCTAGGCTGCTTCAGTCTTCTGCGAACCCCAATAGTTCAGGAGAGAGTGCTACCTGGTTGGTCATACCCCCATGTAGAGGCACCGAGGGGCAGTCACTTTTCCAATGTCCTGTCTGCTCACAGGCCCAGGAGGGGGGCGTGGGTTTGGGCACTGGCGGGCCCAGTGACCCTCATGTCCGCATTTGAAGCAAGCCCCCGGCGGAAGGGATCATGGGTTCCCCCTTAAAGCTCTTGTTGGAGCTGTAGGCCTCAGGGCTGCTGCCAAGGTTTGGGTTTGGAGTGTTACCTTTTTCTGTAATTGGGCCTGCCTGGCTAATTCAGCTGACTCCTCTTGGGCATTATAGACTTTAAAGGCCATTTTTACCAGGTCCTGGATAGGGGTCTGTGGGCCCTCTTCAGCTCGCTTGATCTTTTGTCTAATGCCGTGAGCCGATTGGGTGATGAAATGGGTCGCTAGCACTGTAGCCCCGGAGGGAGACTCAGGATCCAGCTTAGTATATTTGATAAGAGCCTCTGTAAGGCGGTTGAGAAATAGAGCTGGATTTTCATTGGGATTCTGGATGATTTCTCTGAGCTTATCAAAATTAACTACTTTATTAGACACTGTCTGCATGCCTGCTATTAGATATTGAATCATACGGGCACAGTGATGGTGCCCCTGCTGGCCATCCTGATAGTTCCAGTTGGGTTCAGTTAGGGGAATAGCAGCTTCACCTGTAGGAAGAGTTATATCTGTTAAACAAACTTGATCAGCATGGTCCCGAGCAGCCTGCTGGATGTGAGAGTGTTCATCAGGGGTAAGAGTGGCAGAGAGAATAACATAGACATCATGCCAGGTAAGATTGTAAGTCTGAGAGAGAGAGTGGAATCCCTTAATGTAAGTAGAACAGTCAGCAGAGAAGGACCCAAGGTGCTCTTGAATCTGGGAGAGGTCCTGAAGTGAAAATGGAGCATGAACTTGAATAATTCCCTCAGCACCTGCCACTTCCCTGAGGTGACAGAGAAGCTTAGGGTCAGCTGACAAGGGAGCCTGGTGGGAACGGGTGTGAGCGCTAACAGGAGAAGAGGGGAGTGGGTGAGTGAAGGGATCCATTGGAGGGGGTGGGTTCCCAGGAGGAGGGACAGGAGCTATGGCTACAGGAGGAGGGCAAGAGCTGTGGCTACAGGAAGAGGGGCAAGAGCTGTGGCTACAGGAAGAGGGGGATGGTGGACAGGTGGGGCTGAGAGCAGCTCAGGTGGATCAGTGAAAGAGGAAGAAGATAGGTAAAAACATTGGGAAGGGGGTGTGGGATTTTCGCAAGGATAACTTGAAGGACAGAACAGGTGGAATAAAGGTTAGGGCGAGAGCATACCTCCCAGAAAGCCTGAGCATAAGGAGCCTCTGTCCATCTTCTTTTTTTTTTTTTTTTTTTTGGTACCGGGGATTGAACTCAGGGGCACTCGACCACTGAGCCACATCCCCAGCCCTATTTTGTGTTTTTTATGTAGAGACAGGGTCTCACTGAGTTGCTTTGCACCTCGCCGTTGCTGAGGCTGGCTTTGAACTCGCGATCCTCCTGTCTCAGCCTCCCTAAGTGCTGGGATTACAGGCTTGAGCCACCGCGCCCGGCTTCTGTCCATCTTCTTGTCCGGTGACAAAAATTAGCCAAATCAGTGAGGATTAGAAAATCAAAAGTTCCCTCTGGAGGCCATTTTGATCCATTGTCTAAGCCATACTGAGGCCAGACTTCAGTGGAAAGGAGGACCAGACGCTCACGGTGTAGGTCCTCAGCAAATCCTAGCTCCTCAAAATTGCAATACAGACAGCCCAAAGGAGTTGTGGAGTCTGGAGAAGAGCTGGTGTTTCCCATGGATCCTCAGCGTTCATGGAAGTGGGCGAGAATGGAAAAAGGCATCCCAAAATCCGTTCAAGTCCACCAGAAAACGGGGGGCCAAGCGAGGGGCTGAAGTGTCCTTGTAAACTCCTCGGGGCCCAAATGGAATCAGATGGCTCACAAGGACTGGAGACGTCTCTCCAATTCCCGTGGCATCGGGCAGGGGTCTATGCACACGTGTGACTTACAGGTAGACCCCTGGTGTGGACTGGAGGATGAGAATGAAGCTGAAGAGTCAGGGGAAATGGGTTGAGGGAAGCATACCTCACTTTTGTCGATCCAGAGGGCGGAGAGCGGCTCGTGGTCTGGTTCAGAGAGTCTGCCTCTACCCCAGTGCAGGGGGAGGTTCAAAAACTCTCCCGGGTTTCAGCACCAATTTGTAAAGCCAAACGACCAGATGGAAGTAAAACAGGACCGGAACAGGCTTTATTCTGGGACGAACTCTCCCGGGCCACCCCCCACCCAGTCACCAGGCTTGAATGAGCAGACAATGGCGTTGGAGCCTCGTGCCATACAGAATTTAAAGGGTTCCCCCCGCCACACACCCCCTCTCCCGTCTGGAAAAGGAAGGCTTGAGGCAGGAAGGGAAGGGCCTGGGGCAGGAAGAGGTGTTGGTCTAGAGTCCAGTGTCCTCTGAGATTGGTTAGGTGAGGCTGGTGAGGTCAGAGTGCTTCTGGGATGATCCGGGAGTCATGGCGGCTTTCATGTCGGAGGTTGTCTTCTGTATGGGCTACTGGGGGCTGCCATGTTGGCGTGCTCAGCGCATGCATACTGCAATCAGTGCATGCGACTGACGGTGGCGGCAGACAAGGGGGAGGAAGGGGAGAAAGAGAGCGAAGAACTTTCAGAAAGTGCCCCAGGGGCCGTGTGCTCCAGCAGGGCTGCATGTGGCCGACCCCGGCTGTGGGTGCCACGAGAGCGGGGTGGCTGATGGGCAGTTGTTTTCCTCGTCTGCCTCTGACCTAACACATTGCATATCTACCTGCTTGCCTATGTAGAATTCTAAGCTAAAATGGATTAAGTCATGGATTAAGCTAAAAATTGTTCCTTAGGACTTTAAAATTATTTTTTAGTTGTAGATGGACATTATACCTTTATTTTATTTATTTATATGGTGCTGAGGATCAAACCCAGTGCCCCCCGCACATGAGGCAGGCGCTCTACCGAGCCCCAGCCCCAGCTCCCTGTCCCTTAGGACTTTGAATACATTGTCATATGCTTTCCAGGTTTGGGGGGATTGTTGAGGAGAATTTTTCATTATCTGCTTCCTGATCTGACCCACTTTTTCACTCTGTAAGCACCTGAGATCTGTTTATTCCTAGCGTTCTAACTTCCAACTTTGTCTTTTTTTTTTGGTACCAGGGATTGAACTCTGGGCCACTTGACCACTGTGCCACATCCCAACCCTATTTTGTATTTTATGTAGAGACAGGATCTCACTAAGTTGCTTAGCGCCTCACTGTTGCTAAGGCTGGCTTTAACATGCAGTCCTCCTGTCTCAGCCTCCCAAACCCCTAGGATTACAGGCACAAGCCAGTGCCCCCAGCCAACTATCTCTTTTGTGGATTTGTGTTTTTGGTCTCATA
This sequence comes from Geosciurus inauris, assembly GCA_004024805.1. Lineage (NCBI taxonomy): Eukaryota > Metazoa > Chordata > Mammalia > Rodentia > Sciuridae > Geosciurus > Geosciurus inauris. The sequence continues at coordinate 21,888 of PVHX01023637.1, forward strand.
GCTAAGATATCATTGCCTAATCCAAAGTCATGAAAATTTAAACAAGTGTTTTTTCCTAAGAATTTTCCTGTTTGAGGTAAATTATATGTATGGTGTTGGGTAGGGAATAACCCCCCACTTTGTATATAAGGAAACTGAGGCACATGAAGTAGTTACATGATTTGCCCAAGGTCATATAGCTCTTCAACGGAATAGTCTCTAGACTGTGTTCTAATATGAACAAAGGCCACTGGGCCCCACAGTCAGCTCCCAGCCCCTGTGGACTGCGTTAGGGCTCTTGGGTCCGTTCCAGGTAAGCTGCTAATGTTCTCCTCTCTCTCTTTAATCTTTTTTAGTTGTAGATGGACACAATACCTTTATTTTATATATTCTTATGTGGTGCTGAGGACCGAGCCCAGTGCCTCACACGTGCAAGGTGAACGCTCTGTCCCCGATCCCCCACAGCGTGCAGCGCTCTTCCCTTCGGCCCTGGTTGCTTAGTCTGTAAAAATGTGGGCTGGGGCTGGGGCTGGGGCTGGGGCTGTCTTCCCACTTTAATTTGCTGTCAGTACAAGTTCATATGATTCCCCTGGTCTTTTCTGAAGCAGGCCTCTGTCCCAGGAGTATATGGTCCCCTCCCTCACCCCCAGGGAGTGAGTCAGGCCCATGGAGCTGGGAAGCTTTGTTGATTGTCTTCATTATCTGGAAATACAGCAGAAGTAGAATCCTCAGGAGTGCCCCCATCAGCCTCCTGATGGAAGAATACAAACAGCCTCATTAGGCACCTGTTCGTACACGGTGTCCACATGCACAGATGCACAAGAAGTCCCCAAAGCGCCTTTGCTTTTCTCTGAGCTGTGAATGATGGACTTTGTACATTAGCTCAAGAGCCATTCTTGGGCCTATCTGGGGACCTGGGTATCTGTTGTCCTGAGTGGTTCCTGTGGATACCAGCCAGGTATCCCTGGAGGAAAGAAGTCCTCAGTGTTAGGGGAGGAAAGTTTCTTCTACTTTAAACCCTCTTCTCTTCTGTCTTCCTGTCTCCTACCACCATCGCTGCCAGGAGGACACAGGCCATTATGTTGCAGTTCCTGTATTTGGGTGTGTCTTGCTGGAATTTTGTCATGTTATGAATTGCCTGAATTAGGTCACCCTCTATTGGGTTTATAACACTGGTTAAACTGAAATCTCTCTTGAAATGACATTCATTTTCTGTGATGGCATTTTGTCCAATGTAGCACATCTGGAGAGACTGGACAGTACAGAAGGGAATCCAATGTCCATGCTTGGCTCTCTTCATCCCCACAAGCAGCTCTTCAGGTTTCATGCGAACATTGTCAGGGACAGGAAACTGATTTGTTGTTTCCTGGAGCAAACTAAAGGATAATTTAGGAGAAGACATTTCCTACCTTTTGATTATTTTCTCCTGGCTGGTCTAAGTCATGCATTCAATTCCACAAACACATATTGAAATCACTTCGGATCCAGGCACTGAACTGCATGAACTCCATGAGGGATGTATCAAGATGAGCCACACCCAGTCCCCAACACTGGAAACAACAGTCAGTAAATGTGCACTACCCTCCCTCATCATCATGACTCAAAGAATTAGTCTCATTACTGTCTTAATTATGCAGGAGTCTCATGTGAAAATCTACCTCAAATACATGCTCACACAAACTCTGTGGTCTAGATATCCAGTATCTCCACTGTAAATTTCTTCCCATCTGTATGCGCTGGGGTGATAGTATCTAATAAGTTGGGGACTATTATTCTGGACATCCCAGAGTTGGTTCATTTTTCTTGGTGCTGGGGCTTGAACGTAGGGCCTTTTACATGCTAGGCAAGCACTCTACCAGTGAGCTATACTCCCAGCTCCCTGTTTTTGTTTTTGTTTTGATACTGGGGCATTCAATCCATGGGTGCTCTACCAATGAGCTACATTCCCAGACCTTTAAAAAACTTTTTTACAATTTGAGACAAGATCTCACTAAGTGAGACCTTGAACTTGTAATCTTCCTGCTCAGCCTCCTATTAGGATTATAGGTGTATATCACAGTGACTGGCTCCCCTATAGTTATTCTTAAAATGAAGTTAAATATAGAACCTGATCAATTTCTGTCTTTCTATGAAGTCCTACTCGAAAACAAAATTTTATCCAAATATCCATTATCTTATCATCTGTCACATTTAATTGAAATAATTGTATGCTAGAATTTTGGGTTTTTGAATGTAAAGGTATTCTTATTTTCAAATATGGCTACAAAATACACAACAATCCACTTGATCCTGTGCAGCCAATCCTGTGTAGATGGTTTAATTTTGGGGTGGTGCACACAGGGGCAGGCAGAGTAGCATCTTTTTACTATCCCCTTATTAAGCAAAACTTACCTTTTCATAGGGCTGGGGATATGATTCAGTAGTAGAGCCTTTATCTAGAATGCTCAAGGCCCTTGGTTCAATCTCCACTGGAAAAAAAATCATTCATTCTCATGTGTATCACACATAGGTCAGAGGATTGAACTTGCCAGTCCCCTTTGGTGGTAAAGCAAACTCAGTTTGAGCAAGTGTATAAACAAGGCTCCCTCTGATTCACTATGTATATATTTGAAGCTCGTCTTGAACTTGAGATCTTCTTGTCTCAGCCTCTGGAGTCACTGGGATTACAGGCATGCGCCCCCTCACCCAGCTCTTGCTAGCCTTTTACAACCTGTAGTTCTATCAGCCGGGAAGCTGGAATTAACAAGTAGTATGCACGCATTTAACGACACCTTTTCTTTTCGTGCCAGGGATTGAATTCAGGGGCACTCAACTACTGAGCCACATCCTGAGTCCTGTTTTGTGTTTTATGTAGAGACAGGGTCTCACTGAGTGGCTTAGCACCTCACCATTGCTGAGGCTGGCTTTGAACTCAGGATCCTCCTATCTAAGCCTCCCGCGCTGCTGGGATTACAGACGTGCGCCACCACGCACAGCTAACCACCCCCTTTTACAAGTTGCTTCCAGAGATACACGCTTCTCTGCAACTGTGGTTGTCATTAATGCTGTTCATCAGGGATTTCTGGCACCTGACCTTCCAAACATTGGGACTGTTTCCGGGTGCTGGGCAGCTGGATGGGGCCACTGGACTGGTCCTGTCCATTGAATGGTGAGCAGGATCCCTTGGGGGCTTGCTGTGTTGGGCAGCACTAGAAAAGCCTTTTGTCTGGAGATGAGTTCCCACATTGAAGTTCACAGGCATTAGGTAGAACATTCCAAAGTAGGAACTCTGGATGCCATTCCAAAATGGCATCTCTGTAATCCCAGTAACTGGGGAAACTGAGGCAGGAGGATCTCCAAGTTCAAGGCCAGCCTCAGCAGTTTAGTGATACCCTGTCTCGAAAAATAAAAGTGGGAATATCAGTAGTGATGAAAGTGCTCCTGGGTTCAATCTCAAGTACTCCTTCCCTCAAAAATCTTCTGACCTCATAAATGGAGTTGAACTGGGT